>APFE031625122.1:114495-146562 GCA_000404065.3 Pinus taeda | reverse complement strand
TATTTCAGCTAGTACAAGAGCTAAGGGGGTTGTAGCTCCCTTCCAGAAGAAGCTGGAAAATGAGAGAGGGTTGTAGCTCTCTACAGGTTGCAACCTGTGTACTGGTAAAAGAATGCACCAATACAAAATCATTGTAAGAAGAAGTTTCTACTTGAAAGAAGATAGAGACATATTGGAGCAGGTGGTTTTCACCGACATTGACAAAAGGTATTCTGCTTATTATTTGGTATCACCTTCATTAATAGTACCTCTACGGGATCTTATTAATATTTTTATCTATGGAATGGTATGTTTATATTTTTAGCATAGGACAAACTAGATAAAGTGATGAGTGACATTGATTTTCATCATCTATAATTCATTAATACATCTAGAGGATCTAATATATGTGTAAATATGCAAGCCATTTTTAAAGACCTAACTATATGGAAGAGCCCATTTACCTTCAAGCATAAGATATTTATTGAAGAAAATGTTGATACAGATGGCCATGAATATGGACTACTTCCATTTGGTACAAGATATAATGTCTACATTAGTGAAAAAATGGGTGTTAATTGAATTTAGTCTATGTTTGGATACATGCCTCAACATATCATAGGAGAAACTCCCAAGAAAATTAAGGTATAAGGCAATGATCTCACACAAAGTCCAAGGTTTGCTAATTTCATGATCTCTTATTTGGATGCCATTTCCATTCCTCAAGTGCATAATTATATTAATAAATGGCAACCACTAAACTAATGTGATAATTTATTTGGAATTTCCTTGCAAAAAAAAAAAAAAAAATAATCTTGTTTTCCCCTTTTCTGTAGTGAAATTAGATTTCTTTCTCCCGACTTAACCTAAAAACAAATGTATAATTTCAATGAAAATATGATAGTAACCAACATCAGTTTAATTTTTTCTCTTTATATGGTGTCACTTGTGTAATTTGAATTGATATATTAAATTTATTGAAGTTCCTTTACTAATCCTAATGGGTAAAACTAGTGGACTACAATTCCAATATAAGCAAATATCAATCCACTTTGAAGCTTTTTATGTTTACAAGTCATTAATAAATGTTAGTGTTTGATATGCTTCTCGAAGAAAGGAACCCATTAGACTAAATGGAAAAGAAAAATTTATTGAGTTATAAAATAATTTCAATGCACACGATATAAATAAGCTACTTCAATAATATTTGTCCTCATGCCATTAATAAAAATTTTTCTTATTAACTAATTGATATTGTGATTTTTAAGTTATTTGATAAATTGGAATATATCAACCACTAATTATACATGTTTTTTATTTCAATGTTTTTAATAATAAAGTGTCAAAGGTTTAGTTGAGAGCTAGTAGCAATAAGGATTAGTTAAATTGGTAGATTCTCTTGCAAAGGAGTTCATATATCTCTCGTTACAAAAACTTATTAATTCCCTTACGGTTACTAGTTGTTATTTTAGTTTCCAGTTACTATTGTGCTCCATTTGAAGACCAAGAAAGTAGGTGAATCTATGGGGATTGAAAATGTACCACCAACCTCCATTAGCACTCTTAATACATTGGTGAGTAAGGGAAAACATTTTGTTGGGTGCAACCCAACTTGGTCTAGTTTTGGTCAAAACTCCAATTTTGCTTTCTAATTCTTAATTTGTCATTGGCCTACTTAGCCCAATTTTTAGGGTTTCGTTTTTATATAAACAAGAGGAAACATGTCCTCTTATCTTCTAAAAAGGTTGAAATTCAAGGTTATATCTAACTTTCCCCATGACATATAATCCTATATCACTAGGTCATAATATGTACTTCATGTTTTCGCAAAACATAAAATGTTTCCTCCATAAAGAGAAAACTTAGCAAACAAATTGTATTCCAAGTAAATACATGACAATTCTAAAAATGAGTTGATAATGTCCTAAATTCCAATCATTAGTATCATATGGTCTCTATCCCTAATATTTCTAATTACTACCCATTTCCCTTCATTTATGACTTCATTTGCTATTTGAACTTAATCTATGTCTTATGGATATAAGAAACATTTTTGAGAGATCATATTTTGTTTTAATTATATTGAAAAATTGTGTATTTGAATTAATGCAATGACCAATACCCTTCAAAGGAGAGTGTTTCTTCCCCATATAAAGTGCTACATCCAAAGGATATCTTTTTCCCAATATGATATTTGTTACCCAAAGCCAATGCATTGTATCCTATGCAAACTGAGTGAAAAAATTGTTATGTTTTTAAACTTGTAAATTGAAAAAAATTTGATATATGTATATTTTAAAAAGATAGCATAAGAACACATAATAAAATACACAATTATAAATAAATGAAAATGAAGGGGTATTTTATCTTAACACAATAACTTAAACCGACTCAACTAGCATATGATCCAAAAGATGTATTGGATATTTATGTATTTCAACTAGTTCACATTGTCTCTAGAGAAACTTCTATGTGGTGGAAGAGAATGAGGAAGGATATTATCATGCTATGAAAAAAGAAAGAAAAGGAGTTGTCTAGACTAATTGCATAATTTTAGTTATGGATAAACTACAAATAGCTTGCATAAGAAAAAGTGAGGACCAATTGGACTCAATGCAACAACTAGTTCATCAACTTGTGACTGAAAATGTCCAAATGAGAGATAGTTAGAGCCATCATAACAACAGAATAAGAAACAAAATACATATGAGCTATCCTTTATACTTGAGTAGGAAATTGTCACCTTTAAAGAGGTAAAGAATAAACTAGGAGAACCAATTTATAGGCTAGATACTCTTAACGTTCTCCTCATTTACTAGCTAATGAATTTGACAACCACCTGAAATACATTTCATATTCAAAGGGTACTTAATAAGGACTTGTTGGAGAACAAGAATTGCACATTTGATCCTTGGCAAGTATCATCCCTTGTACTTGGTTTCAATTTTTTTTCCTTCTACATTGGCTACTTATTCGTTTGGTCAATGACTATTCTATGTCTTATTTTGATAAGCTAAGTGTGCAATGCCTTCCATGTTTATAATAAACAATCCTTAAATGTGGATATATGTAATTTTCTACTCATCACCTCAAATTTTATCATAATTTTCCCTCTTTAAATAGGTTAGAATTATTTCATTCTTGCATTTAGTATAGCTACTAGCCCCATAGGTGCACCCATCATTGTAATGATCACACACATATCATAGTACTTACACACAACTACGCATGGGAGCTGAGCCAATATTTGAAGGGTCCTCTCATAGCGAATTTTGTGAGGTCTAGTTGGGACCTCATAACATAGAGTGTCACAAACTATTGTTGGGAAATTTTTCGCTATCAACATGTATGTGAATTATGGAATCGAGCTCCATAATAAGGTTGAGACCAAAAAACGTGGTCATTTAAGGCCTCAAGATAGATCCTAAAGCTTTTCTCTAGAAATTTTCAAGGTGGTAGAAGTAGTAAAAATGACACATAAATTTTATTCCTCCTAATATTCTACTCTAAAATATAGTTGCAAAATAATATATTGATCCAATCATGATTATGTATACTTGACAGACCTTCCTCTTGGATTGTATCTAATAACATATGAACAAATTGTTTTACCTAGAACATATAAGTAAAATGCCTACTCACATTGCTTAGAGGAAAATAATATTCCATCGTCAAAACCCTCCACCTCCTAAAGTTAAAAAAAAATATTAGGGGAAGGAAAATTTACTTTGAATCTTAACACACCAATAGGATTGGCATCGAGGGGAAACCTCAGAAATATCTGATTGCAGAAACAAGAAATAATTCCATGTTACTCTCCAGGTTCACTTAGTGTCAAGATGAGCTTGGAGGAGTTGGAGAAAATATTCCCTCTCCAAAACTAATGATCTTAGCCTACCTAGGCATTCTAAAATCCTAGCACAACTATTGGGACTCTATAAATGGAAGGGACAAATTACCAAATTGGGAGAGAATTTGATATGATTTAATGCAGGAAGAAATTCAACAGATTACTAGAGATGGAGTAACATCCAAATCTAAGCAGGAAGATTATTTTGCCTTGGTTAGAAAGGGAAATAAGGGAAAGGGAACATTGACCCAAAGAAAACCATAGAATAGCCAGAAAAATGGCAAGAAGATGGACTTAAGTAAGATAAAATGTTTTCGTTGCCATGAATTCGGTCACTATGCAACAAAGTGTTCACACAAGAGGTATAACAAGAAGTCTTAAAGAGGAACAAGAGGTGAAGCACTTGCCTCAAAATTTGAATTAGACTTCACCCTGATTGCACGTATGGAAAGCACTATCATGGGGAGTGTGTCATATATATATTCAAGTTCCTAGTTCCATACGACATGATGTAAAGAATTAATTAGTAACCTAGAGGAGAAGGATATCTAGATGCACATAAAAATTGGGGATGATGGGTGGTACAATACCAAAGGAATTTGTACTATAACCTTTAAAAGGAAGTTAGGTTCCCATCTTCATTTGAAATATGTCATGTATGCACTTAGATGAAGAAGAAATTGATCTCTATAGTTGTATTGGAGGATCATGGCTATGATGTTGTTTTCAGTAAGGGGAAATCCTTTCTGAGACATGCAGCTATTGGGCATGTGAAACAAATTGGAGTTTGTGTGATGAACCTATACAAACTTGAGGTGGAATATTGCGTTGCACTAAGTAGCAAGGTAGGAAAAGTGTAGAGTTGGGATGTTGGAGAACTCTGGCATAGACACATGGGAGACTTAAACCATGGGGCCTTAAAAATAATGCAGTGGATTATCACCGGTCTCCCAAAATGCACCCTTAACCATTATGATGTCTGCAGGTGATGCACATTGGGAAGATATGTCAAATCCACCTTCTAGTATTGAGATAACATAGTTGGAGTAATCTTGGAGTGAGTCCACTCTAATGTATATGGACCATTTTCTATGATCTCTACAATAAAACACAAGAATTATGTTATTTTTGTTTATGGATTTTCAAGAGAATGTTGAATCTTCTTCATTTGGAAGAAGGATGAAGCTTTCTCAAAATTTGTTGAATTCAAAACATTGGTTTAAAATGATATTGGTCAGAAATTGAAAGCCCTAAGAAGTGATAATGGAGAAAAATATGTATCTAGCACCTTTAAGTGCTTTTGTGCCAAAGATGGTATTAGAACAGAAATGATAACACCCCATAAACTACAACAAAACGGGATAATTGAAAGGAAGAACAAAAGAATAGTGGGAGTATCAAGAGCTATGTTGCATGACTAGGGGCTGCCATTACACCTATGGGCATAAGCATGCAACAACGCAGTCTATTTGTAGAACCAAAGTCCTCATAGAATACTTGGCATGATGAAACATGAGGATTTCTATGGGAGGAAGCCAACTGTATATCGTTTTAGATTTTTTTGAGCTACTGTGTATTATCATGTCTCCAAGGATATCGGGAATAAAATTGAGCATGAAATTGAGATGGCAGTCTTTGTAGGATACATAGACACACCGCGTAACTATAGGGTATATTTGTCGTCACCGAGCATTATAGTAATGAAGAGAGATGTCAAATTTAATGAAGAGAAGGCTATGAGATGCTCTCTAGAGTGAGAGTTGAGTATCCCATCATAGAAGGATCTTATAGTTCCTAAGGAGGAACCTCATGCGGAGCTTTAAGAGGTTTTGGAGTAGCCACATGTAGAGGAGTAGACAAGAGGCCGAGTGGAGGCACCCACTCAACTAGAATCTTTCATAAAGAGGAGGAAGAGAACTAAAGAAGATGATAGATTGGTACAAGATGCACAGGAGCATGTGGGAGCTCCTTTCTCCTAGCACAAGAAGAGGAGGTGACCAAATAGTTGCATTAGGTATATGGCTCTCATTACAGAGCTCATTGAATCAAAGCCTTCTTCATTTGAGGAAGTAATTTCTCAACCAGTGTGGGTTGATGCCATGGTGGAGGATGATTGCATCATGAAGAAAAATGTATGGGAGGTGGTGCCAAGGCTAGAGATCAAGTTAGTACTTTATTCCATGTGGATATACAAAGTGAAGCGTGTATATGATGGGAGCATCGAGAAGTACAAGTCTAGATTTGTGGCCAAAAGGCTTCTCTCAAGTAAAGGGAGTGGATTATGAGCAAACATTTGCACCAGTGGAAATATATACCTTGATCATAACCATTATAATATTAGCTACATAGATGGGGTGTAAGATCCACTAGATGGATGTGAATACCACCTTTCTAGATGGTGTTGTTGAGGAAAAAAATTACATAGAGTAGTTAGAGGGATTTGAGACATATGACTAGGAGACATGTGTAGACTCAAAAGAGCCATGTATGGTGTCAAACAAGCACCTTGAGAATGGTACACTCAAATTTGTACATATATCAGTTGATTGTGATTCACCAAAAGTGAAGCAAATGCCAACCTCTATCGCATTGTGGTAT
The DNA here is from genome assembly GCA_000404065.3 of Pinus taeda. Lineage (NCBI taxonomy): Eukaryota > Viridiplantae > Streptophyta > Pinopsida > Pinales > Pinaceae > Pinus > Pinus taeda. Next base: position 140,135 of record APFE031625122.1, on the reverse strand, counting down.
ATGTCAAGTTTCTTTTCTTGGTATTATATGTTGATGCCTTGATACTTAGAGGAGATTATTAGTGAGTCGGAGATGAAGGACATGGGATTGATACATTACTTTCTTGGGCTTGAAGGATTGCAAGGTGATGGTGAGATGTTTGTGATTTAGGGAAAGTACTCTTCTGAATACTTTAGAGCTTTTACATGGAGAACTACAAGCCTATGGACACACATCTAGCTACAACTGGAGGAAGGAGAGTGCTTCTTTAGGAGAGGCAAAAAATTCTACCATCTACACATAGCTTGTGGGATTCTTTATGTATCTAGTGAACACAAGGCCTGACATATGTTATGCAACTCATTAGTTGATTCAAGCCATGGTTAAGGCCACCAAGCTTTATTAGAAGGTGACAAATCATGCATTGAGGTACCTAAAAGGCACAACTAAGAATGGGGTATGGTCGAGGAGGACAAAGGGAGTGAAGCTCCAAGGCTTCACTGATGCAGATTGGGGAGGGAGTCCATCATACAAGAAAAGTACTTCAGTTGCTATCTTCAGTGTTCAGTCTGTAGTTATTTCCTTGTATGGTAGGAAATAGAGGTATCTAGCACTCAATTTAACAGAGGCTGAATATGTGGCTACAAGTCAAGAAGCATGTGAAGCCATATGGATGAGGAAAATACTTGTGGGTATTTTCAGTCAACAAGTGGATTTGACAATGATTTATTGTGATAATCAGAGTTGTATCAAACTCTTTGAGAATCTAGTATTTCATGACAGGTTCAAGCACATTGATATCAGGTACCAGCGATTGCAAAATTGTGTGCAAGGGAGAAATATGATGTTATAATACATTCCAACTGAGAAGCAGGATGCAAATATATTGAAAAAGGCATTGGCAATAGGAAAATTCAAATTCCACAAGCGTAAGACATGGGTGGTGCAAAATCCCTTTCTTTCTAGGAGGGAGTGTTAGAAAATGTAGCAAGAAAGGATAAATTTGACTTGTTCCTTAGTCAAATTTAGTAATTCGATTTTCCAAATCAACAAGATGACTTGGATGGAAGTTAAATTGTGTGACATGGTCTTGTCTACTTGTTTACTAAGTAAATTCTAGTTATATGCTAGAGGTAGAGTTATGCATGTAGTGTTGCTAAAATTTAGCAATCTAATTCAGTTATTTCAGTTTGACTCAGTTAACTAGGCTCAAGAAACTAGTTGAGTCAGTTGAGTAGTAGAATTATTATTAACTCAATGATCTCTCAGTTAAACTAGTCAATCAATGAAAATAACTAAGACATGCATGGAATTTGAATTGCAAAACTAAAGTGGAGGAAAAGGCACATTGTAATTATTAATTGTATACTAGTTGAGTGTACATGTTCGACTTTGAGGAAGATGATCAATTACATGGGATTTTCATAAGGGAATTGTGAATTCCCCTATTATTTAGAAGTTAATTTTCTTGGAAATCATGCAAACAAATAGGAGAAAGATGGGGATTTGATTGGCTAAGTGTTTGGCAGAGTACGACAGTCAATAGGAGAACAATTTTATAGTGAAGGGTGTGCTTCAGGATCGAAGCAAGCCATTGTAATAGTTTTTCATTCCCATATGATTAATGAAAAGCAGTGGAAGGGTTTTCCCCTATTGGGTTTCCCCATAAATAATCATGTTCTTGTGTTTTCTTTATCATTGCATGTCATTGCATGTGTTTCTAATTTGTGATTTCCATTTCGCAAAATAGTAGAGGAAATTTGTAATCTCCTTTTTTTAGTTCAAATACATCAGTAGTAGAAAATTTAAATTAATTTTTCAACTCTTACGATGTTGTATGTTACAAATATCTCAGTGGTGGGAAGCTAAAAATGTTCCCAACACTCTGAGTTCTGTCTAGACCACACTCTTGGTCTTTAAGATTCTCAACCAAAATAAAACAACATTTGGCCAAATGTATAGACCCTACCCTTACCTCAGATTTGATCACTGGGGTCAATGGATTATGGTTGGTGTCTATAAACACAACATGGTTCCACTAGGGTGTGGTTTCACTAGTGTGCACTAGGTGTTGCACTTGCTAACATGTCAACAAAGTAATGTTCTCCCACTTCCTCTCAACCTCGAAAAAATAGCGTATATGGACTAAAAAGAAACCTAGGCTATGTTCATAAACTGTTGTGTGGCCACCCTTTTGTAGTTTTAAGGAGACTCATGGCCCAATTCTTGATACCTAAATTCTTAGTATTTATAGCACAAATAGAATAGGGATTGGTTAAACTAAGTATACCCATAAATTTGGAAATCAAATGATTGAATATGACCACATAATTTTGCATTCACCACACACATAATAATGAATAGCATATACTAGGCACACTTTAAAATTCATGTGCATACATGACACCATTCTAATCACAAAGACATAGTGACCATCAAAACTCAGACATTTACAAACATGCAAGATATTGAACCATTCACATTGTAACAAGATTCATCACACTCCATAAGGCAACACACATAAGGAATTTACACTTATTGATTTGTGTGCTTAATGATGACTGAAAAATGAAAGCAGAACTTAAATTCTCTACCCAATTGTAAGCCAACCACATTGGAATATTTCTCACAGTTGATTACCTTGATATAGATCCAAATTCTAAGGGGATACATATTAGGGGAACTTTAAACTCGAGGCTTAATCACATAACTAGGAGAAGGAGTCCACAGTTTAGTTAGTTTATCAATTTCTCTTCAATAATAAGCACCAAAGTGACTCACCGACTAAATGCAATGAAAAACAAATTCTCTCTAATCGTATCAACATAGAGCGAAGTGAAAAAAGTGGAATTAATTTCGAGGAAATCTTACAAGGAATAGTTGTCACATTCTTCTGATTCAACTACCCCCACAAAACGAAGAACCCAAAAAATCATTGTCTTTATATAAGATAACATGAATGGAAAGTGAAGAAAAAAAAATCTGTATAGGCGCGAGATAGTAGTAGCCTACAAGTTGGCGAACTTAGGGTGCACTGTCAGAGTCAATTTCATAGTTCTTAGATAATATTGTATTAAATCGTTATGTTTTTATATTAATTGTTAATTGTCTTAAATGAGTTTCATTTTAAGTGGTGATTTTCTTAAATATAAAGTTTTGTCTTAAAATATTTTTGTCTTAAACTGTTTTTTCTTAAATTTTATATTTAATACAATTCAATTGATATTAAATTTTAATATAAAATAACTAAAATAAAAATAACTTTTTAAGGAAAAAGATTTCTCTTGTCTTAAAAAAATGCCTTAAAAGTACCCTTAGTGTATTAGTGACATTCAAAACCAAAAGATGTTAATTGCCAACACTGGGATCGAGTTGGCCATATGAGAGATCATTGTTTTGATCTTCATACATATAACCATTATGGTCAGCATACTCATTCTTCACACAGATGCTTAAAAAAAAAGCCTCCTCCAAGAACAAAGATTCATCTTAGATGGATCGCTTCTTAGAAATGGGCTTCAACAACCACGAAGATATTTCTCTCATACAACAAGATTTGTTCTTGAATATTGAAAAGTCTTGTAGTTGATATCTCTTCATATTCTCACCTTATATTTGATAGGGAGGAATTAATGGTCATATACAAGCTTCAAATCCAGATTAAGTAAGATTGAGCCACAACATGCCATATCAAATTCAGAGTTGTAGCTAGACACAAATATACCCCTGAGCATGCCTTTGGTTGGGGGTCAAACCTAAACCATCTATGTGGGGTTGAAACCTCTCTTTCAAGGTGGAAGGTTGTCCTCTTCAAAACATGAGGAGTACTTCCTCTAGTAGAAGACCTCAACTTCATGCCACATTTTGAGGAGTTTTAGGAACTGCACTAAGCATTCCAGTGTTGGTGGTCATTCTTAAACCATCCCCTTTATACCCACATTTCAGAGAGCACATTCAACCTAGTGTTGCCATGCATTTTTGCATATTTTGTATTATAGATCTCTTCTTGGACTCATATATAGCCCTTCGGATTAAGAGGGGGAATGTTGGACTCCTAATCTCTATGGGGTTGTGTGGAATGTGAACAACCACCAGAGTCCAAGAGACCACCTGGAATATGAATCTAAGAGTCAAACGCATGTACTATAAATATATATCATGTCAATAATAATTAATTCAATGTTTATATTTCAATGTTGATATTTCATATACGTTTTTTACATTCCATGTGAGTTTAACAATTTCAAAATCCATAAATCAAACAACCTAAGTTCAAAATTACCTTTGGTTTGAAAGTCTTCCTCCAATAAATCATTTTAAGATTTAGTTTCAACCTTTATGGATTCTAATACCTTAGGGCAGTATTATAGAACTCATTGGAATATTTTTCTTATAGCAATTTTAAGACTGAACCCTTCAGTGAAACCTCTTATTTGTTTAGGATCTAGTTTAGGACCTACAACTCACTCATATCTTACAGATGTGGGTTGGCACATAGGCATTAAAATTTGAAGTTTTTCTCCGATACCATTTGTCAGATATCTCATTGATACAATACTAACAACCACCTACTATGCTCCAATCACTGGATTTAACTTCCATTAAATTTATCTTATGTAGTTGTCACATGCATAAGTATTCAATCATTTTATAAACAAGGATATCACATGCAATTATACTCATGTTCTTAAGTATTTGACAACATAAAGAGTAACGAACCAACATATAGAACATCCTATGCAATTGAATCAAACCAGATTAGCTGAAAGAATGTCACTTTGAAAATCGAGCACCACCACCCAACCTAGAACTGACTTCCTCTAGTTCACCCCTGAGCCGTGAGTTCTTGACCATTGATCAATTACCTCTTGTTGATCTCCTCAATGGGTATTTAATTCCCTCTTTCATTATATAGTTTCCTTTAGTGGTGTCCCACTTTTGTGGATATTTTTATCCACTTACCTAGGATTTTCCCATAAGAGCTCACCTTTCTCCCCTGTGAGGATTTTATGTTTTTTGTAAACTCAGCATCTTTCTCCAGCTAAGAAAATTAACATATATTTATCTCCCATTCCATTAATCTTATCTAGAATTTGATTTAGAAGTCTTATTATGAAATAATTATAGATTCCCATTCAACAATGGGATCTCATTTGGAAAGACTCTCATCTCTTGGTGTCTCATTTTCCACGTGTTTAAATTATCATTACTTATTCGGTAATAAAATATTTATTCCCATTTTAACCCCTCAGACTTATCTTTTCTATTATAACTCAGTCTAGATTTGATCTGGCGTCATAGCAACAGAGGGGTGTTACATACAACAAAGGTTTGTTACAACTTCCTTCTATAATATATGTGTCAATCACCTAAAACTATTTGGTTTTCATGCTCATGGTTATCACAACAACCGCAAGGTTGGTTTCATTCAAAAATTGGGTGAGGCCACCCACAACCATCTAGTTGGAGGCTCATACATACAACTCTAGAAGCTACAACTAAGATCAATGTTTTTAAGAAAAAGAATTGAGATTAGGGGAGCTACATTCATGACAAATATATAGAGGAAAATTTGGAAATGAGGTCCCAAACATAGGAAACACTTGCAATAGAAATACCAAATACTTAAAAATGGTGAACCTATACAGAAAAATAAATAAAGTAATGTGAAAGTTCTTGCATAGAGATGTGAAGCACAATAGGAAATTCTTCCTTATTTGTACAACCTTTAGTTTTAAATGAAAATGTTGGATCACAAGGTTTCCCTCTCAAAAATGAATGCTATTAGTAGAGGGTTTGTGATTTCAAAGGAGGAGGATATCAACTATGTAGTCATTTTAGTTGAAACTACCTCAAATTAACATGCATAGGTTCATACTTTTTTTCTCCACATCTAAGCATAATCCTAGGCTATATGTGAGGTTCCTAGATAGTAATAAAATCTATTTCCCCTAATACAATTTTTATTTCCAAATGCATTTGTTACTAGTATTATTATGACCAAATTAGCCCCTATGGTGTAGCTCAACATGTGATTCTCATGTAAATTAAGTATTTGTTTGAGGTGGTACAATGTTCAAATCCCATCAATTCACCTTGCATGTGTAAAAATGGGCCTACATATGTGCCCTGAGTTTATAGTGGTAGCAATTGAAATCATCCCTATCTCACATGAGTACGAGACTAGACTACATTTTGATTGCTCTAGTTATAAAGAATAAAAAATATTATTATGACCAAATTAAACAAGCATACAATTTGACTACTAAAGTCTATAGAGTTGTACATAGTCCACCCCATTATCTATTTGATCTAATCACCTCTGAACAACAAACACATTTTCTTAACCATTAAATATACTAAATTTATGCATTAGTTAAAATATATGTATATATATACAACCTAATATACGATGATTTGATGTATCGATTTCAGCCTTGCAAAAAATAATATTTTGATTTATTAGCTTTCTAATGATATAGCAACTTTTTAATTTTGCACAATAATTGTCCTATAAAATGCACACATAAATAGTGAACGTGATGTTGTTATCCTATTGATAGAACACACCCTCATCAACGTTATAACACTAAATTAATTTTCCTTTTCTTTCTTTTGTTCATGTTAGTTAATTCCCATCTCTTTGCACAATCCAACATTTGAGGTATCTCTAGGCATCAATTTGATTTGATTCTAACTCTTTCCAAATTATTTTATTGGGTTTCAGTTGTATTTTGAATAAGTATTATAATGTAGTTTAGTATTTGTTATTCAAGTTAGAAATTATGTGACTATAAACTAGTGCAATCATAAAAATAAAATGTTGGGTCAATATGTATACATCAAAATACTCATCTCATCATAAATGTCAATTTCTAAGGTTTAAAAAAGTCATAACAATAAACTAAATTATAACATTGTTTAAAATTATTGTTATTGTTGATAATTATGCCTATAGGAATCTATATTTTGAGATACAAACTCCATAATTCTAACTTAATTATCAGTAGATTGTTTGATTTTAAACTCCAAGAAATTCTCTAGGATATTCTTAGTAATATACACAAACCAAAGATTGATATTTATATGAAAACTAGTTAAGCCCCTTTTTCACTTTTAATTAGATTGATTAATTAAAAAAGTATGTCATATCAACAAGTTTCATATGAAATGAGGTATGTTTATTATGAATGTGGTAATGATAAGCCATGCTAATATAACAAATACTATTTGATGAATGGCAATATCCCTGGTAAACTGGGATTAATATCGATCATTAAAAATGTTGTTACATGTCTTTTTAAACATATGTATGTTTAATTTATATAGTTATTACCTTTGTATTAATAATAATATTAGTATAATTTAGTTAATTGTTATGTGTTTTTCATCTTAGCAATATGGGACCCTACATTGGGTGGTTTTCTAGAAAGAGTGGGGGGTGAGTTGTCACCCTACTACCTAGCCAAAAGATTCGGAAACATGGCAACATGTCCCTATAGAGAATTTTGATGGCACATACCATCCCAAGATATTTAGACATGTAGGCATTACCCATGTGACTTAATTCCCTGAGGAATCCATATACCTCCTTCGATTTTTGTCTTCCATTCTAGATTATTCGTGAGGATTTCACTCATGTGAACCATCAACTAGAGTTAAGATTGTTTATGAAATACCATATCATGGTTCAAAATATTTATGCTTGACATGCGCTACCAAATATTTATGCTTGTCATGTAGGTCTCACATATTGCAAATCTTAATTGGGATTATGTGTTGTCCCATCATTTACAAACTTCACCTAGAACTAACTAACAACCTTTGGTGTTTTTTTCCAATTTTAGAAAGGAATATTTTCCTCTTACTGGCTGGAACTACAATGTTGGTGACATTCATTATCAGAATGCTCAAAATCTTGGGTTTTCCCTACTATCAACATTTCCTTGCAGGTTTTGTAGGTATATTTCAATTTTTGTGCTTATTCTCCGCTACATACAACATAGCAAAAAATTCTATAGTTTGAATCTAATTTTTGTGGTTGTGAACATCATATATTCATGTCAGAGAAGCTCCTCTTGGCTTTTTGCCTCATCTCCTATTCCATAATTCTCATTTGGGTATCCTTTGCATTTTATTTTAGTTTTGGTTGTTTACCCTTGCAATTGGCTTCTTTTAGTCGCTAGGAGACCTCTCAATTGTTTAGCTTTCTGGGCCCCTCTCCTCCCTTCGATGCTCTCCTTTGTGCACATGGAGTCACCATCCCCGCTACATCATTTTCTAGCATCCCTACCTTATTGTTAGTGATATATATTCTCTTTTGTTCCCTTTTTCTCTTGGCCATCCTTGCTGCTTTGTCACATTCCGCAAAATTTCCTACATGTCACTCCTTTGCTAGCTTTTGAAATCTACACCTATTCTCTACTAGCCCTTTATCCCCTTTACCATTTTGGTACCTCTTCCATGCCTCGTCAGTTAAGTCATATCTACATGGGAGTAGCGTATTAGAAGGAATGGGCCAATCATGGAAATATATGTACACATCACCGTTTGGTGGAAAGTGCCACCTAGTTTCATGAGGCTACCTCGAGCGCCATCTAGGATGAGCTCACTAATTTTGAGAGAGAAAGAACCTCCCACAAGAATCAACTCTTAGACATGGAGATCATTACTAAGATGGTACTTCGAGTATCAAATATTAGGCATAAGCATAGATGATTCAACAAAGAGTTAAACATTATGGATTTATATAGACATATGAAATTTCTCCTTCAAAAAATACTTTTGGATAGGTTTGAACACCATGAAAATCATCACTACTTTATGGAGCACTTGCATCATCACAAAAAGGACTTGGATCAAAGGCTAGATCTTATAGACAACAGGAATCTCATTTAGGTTGTGGCTACATATTCAAACCCCTCCACCTAGTTTCTTGATGTGTCCATGGTTTCATCATTTATGGTTTCTACTATTTATTTTCATGTCCGAATAAGCTAGCTTTCCACTTCTTGTATTGTTAATTTCGGTTTCCTAAATACTCTGATCTCATATTCCTCTCTATGGAGAGTAAACTTGTGGCTATTTTCTAGGCTTCCTAGTGATCCATCGACGGGAAAATTTAATAATCCTCATGTACACTTGTGTTTATAAGGAAATACAAAATTCACCCCACAAAAAAAAATAACAATGTGAGATGTATCATGAAGTGTTTTGATGTTTTATCGTGGATTGATTACTATCAACTTTTATCCACCATTTGATTTATATGGTTGCACTAGTTACAAAAGGATTATTATATGATGTAAATATTTATACATTAAAAAAAGGATTTGACAAGATTCTTAAGCATGGAGATTATCATCCTCTTTATGCAAGATTTTTGTTAATATATTTTGTCACAATACCATTGGAAAATATCATTGCTTACTAATACTACATGTCAAAAAATGATAAAATCATGTTTGTATGACACATGTTCTTATGAAAATTCTTTTAATTGATCAATTTGATTAAAAGATGAGAAAATAAATAATTACTTTCAAGATAATTTTAAACTTTTTATTTATGATGTATTTCAAAATAGATAGACCTATTAAAATAACTAATATAAAAAAAAAGTTAGTAAAAAATTTCAATGTATTACATTTTATATTTATAAACTTCAAATAAATAAATAATTACTATTTTCATACCCTTTGGACTAACATAGTTGGCGATGATCATGAAAACGAATTGCTATGTGTTAAGAGGTTGAAGGTTCAAATATTTAGATTAACTTTGGCCTTACTTTATTGAATAATCTTTAAAATAAAAACTCTAGTTTAATTAAATATTTTGGAAATACTTTTGTTAATAATATTGAAAGATCGAGATTTGCGCTGCTCGGCCCGTGCCCACCCTCTAAGACCTAGCCTGGCCTCCCGCAATCCTCTTCCTTGGCAGCTCCACTGCTGGGCCCTCCCCTGCTCCCGTTCGTCCTTATCTCCTGAATCATGCCCCCATGGTCAGCCTCCTGCTCGGCCCCAGCGGTGGGGCCTTCCCCCCCAGTGCTTCTCCCTTTAGGCCCCTTTCCCCTTCGCTCAGCGACGCTCTCTGGCCCTCTTCAATGGTTGGGTCTATCTCTCCCCAGCAGCAAGACAATGAAGATCATGAAAAAAATTTCACTTCTCTCATTCTCGAAAATCCCTCCTCAGGAATCCTTCCGTCAGCATCCAAGTTTGTCAAGAAGCTGGCCGACATTCCTAAAGTCTCTCTCCCTCCCAGTCTCCCGCAGAAGGCAACAATCTCTTTGGCTGAGTGGGCTCTGGTAGGTCAGTTTACTGGCCTCTGGCCCTCTCCCAAAGCAGTCAAAAAATGGGTTGAACGCAACTGGAATGTGATCATTCAAGGGAAAATCGCCATTAGATTCTGCGGAAGGGGCTTCTACACTTTCCTCTTCGAAACAAAAGAAGATCGAAACCTCATTTCCAGAAACGGTCCCTATTTCATGGACTCTAGAGACCTCTACTTGAACAGATGGTCCCCTGACTTTGACCTAGAAATGGATATCCCAAACGCTATTCTGGTCTGGGTTTGCTTGCCTCATATTCCTCTGCACTGCTAGAGAGTCAAATCAGTTAAAGCTATTGGGAATGTGGTGGGAAAATACATCGACAGATGCGACCAAAGGAAAACATGCACGTTTGTGCAAGGATTTGTGTGGAAGTCGACTTAGGGAAGGGCCTATTGGAAGCTATCAAGATCAAAGTGGACCAATGGACTCATATTCAACAGCTGGATTACGAGCAAATACCATTCAAATGCAAGGTATGCCATGAATATGGACATTTCGCTAATAGATGTAGTAAGACAAATGTAAATGATCTGAATGAAAATGTTGACCCCTCAGAAGGCTCATGGGAGCAAGTGAAAAAAAAGAAATCAAACCCTACCTAGCATGGCCCTAACTCTAAGCCTCTCCTAGAATCCCAAGCCACTCCCCTCCCCTCCTCCCATTCTGTCCCAACCTTTCCCCCCCTCCTCCAACCCTTTTGAATCCTTGGTGGATGACGATCCCTCCTCCCCCCCTTCTCCCCCTTCAGCAACTGCCCTAGCAACCATCCCCTCCTCCTCGATGCCCATCCCCTCCCCACCCCCAACCTTAGAGCGCATTCTAACTAGAAACAAACTCAAAGAAGCAAGCTTAATCTCTGATCCACAGAGAAAAGCAGGCAGGAAGTCAAACAAAGAGATAAGAGATGAAATAGCAACAAAAGAAATGGCCACGGGCACACAGCAATCGATGGACTCATTCTTGGATAAACAAAAAGGAAGCGGGGAAAAAACGAAGGAGAAGAGCGGGGCTCACCAAAAAACTAGTAAGTAATGATATTGGTTTCTTGGAACTATAGGGGGCTGGGCTCCTCTCTAAAATCCAATGCAGCCCGGGATTTAATCACTCATTAGCAGCCAGACTTTTTCCTAATCCAGGAGACCAAATTGTCTAACTAGGACTTTCAATATTTCACAAAAACACACAAAAGCTTTGCAAGTACAACAATAGACTCAGTGGGTGCCTCAGGAGGAATAGGTACATTATGCAATAAGAGGAAATGGGATCTCACCAGCCAAAACTCCTCAAACTGGTGGGTCAGAACTGACCTCAAAAATAAAATTACAAAAGAAGAATTCATTGTTCTCAACACTTACGCCCCAAATCACTACAGGGATAAAGCAATTTGCTGGGACTCCATTAACTCAGAGTTGTAGTCTTGTCAAAATAAGAACAAAATCATGGGAGGGGATTTGAATATTATTAGAAACGTTGAGGAAAAGATAGGAGGGAAATTCCTTGCTGATCCTTCAAGAGACACTCTGGAAACTATAATAGAAACTCATAAACTCATTGACATCCCCCCCAACAATGGCAAATACACATGCAGTAACAAGAGAGCAAGAATACACAACATCAAAGAGAGGCTCGAGAGGATTTTAATCCAGGCAAGAATAATCACAGGTTTTTCCTCAGTCAAAAGAAAAATAATTCATGCCACAACCTCAGATCACAAGCCTGTGGTTTTGATTATGGACAGTGTAAGAAATCTCGGCCCTATCTCGTTCAAATACAATAAAACCTAGGACAGTAAGGAGGGCTTCTGAAAACTTATCAGAGATCATTAGGAGATGGAATTCATTGGCTCACCCCACTATGTTTTGGAATCAAAATTAAAATCCTGAAGAACAATGATCAAACAGTGGGCTAAGGAAAATGCAATATTGGAAAAGGAAAAAAGAACAGAGCCACATCGTCAATTGGAGCAATGGAATCAGGAGAAAGGGGAACAACAAATTTCAAAGGAAGAACAAGCGCAAGAAAACGAAATGTTTAAAGAACTCTACAGGCAGAACAGAGAAGAGGAAGAGGAGCTGAGACAAAAGTCGAGGTACCTTTGGCTCAGAGATGGGGACAAAAACACCTCCTTCTTTCATAATAATCTTAAGATCAGAAGAGGAGGGAACCAAATCAATAAAATTACAGTCGAAGGGAAAGAAATAAGTGAACAAGAGGAAATAAAGGAAGCTGCGCATAATCACTTCAAATCTCTATTAACTGCAGATCCCTAGTACATGGACAGCACGAAATTCCTTCAACCAGTTGAGTGCAAAGTAAATGCGCAAAAAAACAGTGAGTTGGACCAAGAAGTTTCGGAGTAGGAAATAAGGGTGGCAGTGCTTAGTATGCAGCCAGACAAGGCCTCGAGGCCTGATGGCTTCACTGCTACCTTCTTCAGGAATCACTAGGATATCATAAAAAAGGACTATGTAAGGATGGTTAAAAATATCTTCAAAAAAATTAAGATGGGTGAAAACACCAAAACCTCCCATCTGGCCCTTATTCCCAAGAATCCCAATCCTCTCACCTTTGATCATTACAGATCCATCTCTGTGTGCAATGTCTCATATAAAATTGTAACCAAAATCCTGGCTAATAGACTGAAAAAACTTATGTCGTCCCTCATATTAGAGAACCAAGGAGGATTCGTTCCTAAAAGACAAATAATGGACAACGTCATCCTGATCCAAGAAGCAACCCATAGCAGCATCAACAGAAAGGAAAGAGGTATGATTATAAAAATCGACATGGCAAATGCCTTCGACAGGGTCAATCATCAATTCCTAGCTGAGGTTCTCAGGAAGTTTGGAATATCCAACAATTTTATAATTATTATTATGGAATGCATCTCAAACCCCTGGACTGCTCCCCTAATCAATGGTAGGCCCAGCCGCTATTTCAGAAGCTCCAGAGGTTTGAGACAAGGCTGTCCCCTATCCCCCTTCCTATTCATCATCATGGCAGAAACCTTGAGCATACACCTGGAAAACTTACGAAAGCAAAAGGAGATCACTAGGATCAGCATAGCGAGAGGGATAAAAGAAATTAATCAGACGCTCTTTGCCGATGATATCCTTTTAATTGGGGGAGCCTCCATCCTAATGGCAAGAAGATTTAAGAGAACATTAGACACCTTCCTGGCAGTCTTAGGGGGATTACTCAACAACAACAAGTGCAAAATCTATACATGGAACGTCCCTCTCCAAATCATGTAAAGAATCTCTATAATCTTGGACATTCCAATACAAAGAAATTGGAGCCACTTCACCTATCTTGGTCTCCCCCTGGCAAAATAAGTTGTCAAGACTGAGATTTGGATCAAACATATAGAAAAAATGAGAGGACTTCTCCACAGTTGGGGACTGTCTTGGCTAAACTTAGCAGACAGGACCACCCTTATAAAGGCCCTCCTTTTAGCGCTCCCTATATATCAATATGCTGTCACTCTTGCCCCTGCTAGCACTCACAAACACTTGGAGTTAATTATGAGAAGTTTCCTCTGGCAGGGAGGGAAGAAAGACTCAAAGAAATTTAGTCTGGTCAGATGGGACCAAGTCACCTTCCCCTTTGAAAAAGGGGGAATAGCAATCAAAATTCCAAGCCTGACCAACAAAGCAATGGGTTTCAAACTGGTATGGAGAATGTTAATGGGAAAGGGTTCTCGGTGGGTGGAAGCTCTCAAAAGGAAATATCTCAACGGGCTGCACTCTAATGTCCTCACTGATGTAATAGTGGAAAGGCCTTGCACCACTGCATGGAAAATAATCAAAACAGTCCTCCCTCAAATTAAAAACCACATTTCTAAATCGCCTGGAAATGACAAAGAAACAAATATTTGGACTGACAGAATTATGGGATCAGATCCTAGAAACCTCCTACAACAGTTCAGAAACTTGAAGATATGGATGGAAGCAAAAACTTTGCACACTTTATTCGACATTTTGGTTTGGGAACACAACGGTTGGTGAGATTGGAAGAATCTCCCCCTCTTAGACAACCTCAGGAAGCAATGGGCAAACCTCAAGATTTCTCTGAAGGGATCAACCCCCTTAAGCAAAGATGCCTGCAACAGTTTCATCTGGGACCCCAGAGGAGGGAAATTCACTGTCAAAGAGGGGTATAAACTTCTTCAGCCCAGCCCCACGCCTGGTAACTAGAATCTCCGGGCAGCCGTGTGGAACACTGAATGCATCCCAAAGATAAAATTCTTTGCTTGGACCCTCCTCAAAGGAAAGATCCTCACAGCCAAGAACCTCAGAAAAAGAGGGATCCATGGCCCCTCAATCTACTATCTATACTGTGCAGAGGAAGAGAATAGCCAACACCTCTTCACAGATTGCCCATTTGCTCAAAATTGCTGGAATCAAATCATCAGCCCTCTGAGACCTAGTGCAACATTTGACCACCTTACAACTCTCCACAAAAATTGGGAGAAAAGTTACCCTCACTATAGAAAAGGCAAGACTAACATCACTCGTCTATGGAAATGCATACCTTCAGCTCTCAATTGGCAAATATGGCTCACCAGGAACAATTGCATATTCAAAAATCAAAAGCCAAACCCAACTCGCACTTTGGTTAAAACAATGGGGAAAATCACTGAAATGATAAGTTCCAACTCTATTTCTCCTCCCGACCAAACCATTTGCCTGAAGGATGAGGAAGACTGGTATAACAAATTCTACTTATCCTATGACAAGAATAGACAAACTCCATACACCACGGGTAAGAGGGGGCACAATTGGAAACTCAGGGGATCACAAGCAGACATTGAACAATGGATATAAGAGCAAAAGAGAACCACTCTCCAGTTTGATGGTGCTTCCAAAAACAGTCCAGGTCAAGGAGGGGCAGAAGGGATTATCAAAGACCAGAATGGCCAAGTTATTACCACATATGAATGGGGATCGGGTAATATGTCAAATAATTTGGCGGAGGCCTATAGCCTTCTCCTCGGTATATGCATTCTGAAAAAACTACAAGTCAAAAATCCTATCATAATCGGAGACTCAGCAATTGTGATAGCTGCTATGGCATCAGGGGGAGAATTTAAGAAACAGGCTCTCAACAACATCAAGCACAGGATAAAGGACAACTCATCTCAGTTGGGGGATATCCTCTATAAGCATGTTATGAGAATCAACAATTCACAGGCCAACTCTCTAGCTAACAGGGCTGTCAACAGACCTACATGACAGATACGCGAAAATGAGCAAGTCTATGACAAAGCAATCCCATAAGTCAATCTACCCTTCGGTCATGCCTATGAAACAAAAATACATTAGTCACAACAACAATATTCCTGCCTCCCATAAGCTGGCAATCATAATGTTGACTCCTTCCCATCTAAAAAGGTACCTCACCATAACCAAGGCGTTGCCAATGAAATCAACAGGATCAGGGGAAATCGACCTTGGAACACAGAATGGGAAAGGTCCCGTGACTCCCATCACCAGGATTTAGGCAGCAGTCCCTTCAAAATCCTCAAGTGCTGCCCAAGAAATCCCCAAAAAGACTTCAGGGACAGGAAAATCACTAAGCTGCCCGATCTGATTGCAGAGGACCAGCTCTCTGAGTTTGTTTATATACAGCAAGCACCGCCTCAGCCTCCTCAATCCAAAGTATCAACCTCCCTCTGTCTGAAGAGAAAAGAGTTGTGCGTTTGATGCGCCTCCTCCAGATCACATCAGGTGCTCACTAGCGAGAAGATCAGCTGGCCTCGTTCGAGCAAAGTTCTCAGTCGAAGAGGGGTCGCTTCCTCTACTTGGAGCGGTATTGGGAATGTCTTTTGTGCTGTCTTATTATTTTTTTAACAGTTGTTCTGTCCTGTTGAAGCAGATTCTCGACATACTACAGAACTTCGCTCCTCAGAACTCCACCTCACCCACTTTCTGTCTTCTCCTCCCATCCTTATCTATCTCTCCTGGCAGCGCTCTTGGCCCGGCTTCCTCAGGTTCTTGCAATCTTTGTGCCCCCTTGAGTATCTTTCTGCCCATATCATCTTTCTCCCCCCTGTCTCATCAATATTTTCCCCTCTCATTCACTGCCTTCACTCCATTTCTCTTCTGTAATCACTCTTTCACCCTCTGTCTATCGAGCTCCAAGTCATCCCCAGGCCTACCAGCCATGTCTGAGAACCCCCCTTGACCGGGTTATTACCAATAACAGCTGCACTTTGTACAAAGCACATTGTTTCATGATCGCGAGATTTGTCAAGCACTTCAATGATCTGAAAGAAGAAGTGCAGGGAGACAATAAATCTTAAAGGAAAAAGCTAGAGAAACCGAGAGCGGAGATCGAAAGCCTCAAGGAAAAATGCAACCATCTGGAAGAGGCCATTAACCACATCAAAAAAATGACTCAAAGTATGCAAGGAGAGGCCTCCACAAAGATCAGCGAGAAAAAAGACGCTCCGCCAGATGACTCAGTAAACCAATATATGTAATTCACCCTATGTTATGCAAATACTGTTTTCTATTAGGCCAGTTTACACGACAATATGGCCATTATCTTTTCCAAATTGCAATCTTCATGTCTAAAGATTCGGATCAAGGGTCTGCGTGCCCATTTTGGATCCTCTCTTCTTCGCTCTTCCCATCTCATATAATTGTTTGAAGTTTTTATAATACAAAAGTAATCACCTTGTTAAAAAAAATAATATTGAAAATTAAATAGTTATGTTTTTAAATATAATTAGCAACTAAATGAGTTTTCATAATCCTGTGTGAATAGGGCATAACAAAAAAATTGACGTAGTAAAGCGCTTTTCTTTATAAAATTGATTATATTAAATATATTTGTTTTTATTTTCTTTATATATATATATATTAATTATTTCGTAACTAAGTTTATTTTCATTTTTTTAATTTGACATAATACTTGTAGAAAGCCCATGTTAAAAAGCACCTATGAAAAGTTGATTAACAAAAATACTTTATAACTTCTATTTTATATTAATAGTATAAAGCTAAATTAACCTGAGTTTTTACTGAAATTTTATAGTCATGGAAATGCCTTTAAATATCTTTGGAGCATATAGTTTTTATTGAAATTGTATAGCCGTTGAAATGCCTTCAAATATGGAGTTGTCTATAATGCGATTTTTTGGAGATTCTAGTGACGGAATCTCGCCGAAGAAATGAGGTTAAATCTTGATTTTTAGCAGTTAAAATGGTTTTTTGACTGCATATTTGGATTCAGCGCCCTGGAAAACCCTGGGAGCCATTGATTGTGCAGAAACTAGCTATCAAACTTCGAATTCCAATGAATTGCTGCCGGATTTTGACCGGAAAAATCCGCCGAAAAAGCTTTCAAAAAGTCGCGTTATAGACTACTGCTTCAAATATACTTGGAACATACAGTTTTTACTGAAATTTTATAGCCGTTGAAATTATTTCAAATATCCTTGAAAAAGATGAGATAATAGCATTCACAATTCAAATTTCTTTTCGCTGAATTTCTCACGCCAAACTCGTTTATAAATAGAAAAGCCCTGGTAGTGTGACACATAAGAAAAATCCCGATCTGCCAACGAAGAACTAAAAAAGTTGAAGCAATTTTTGTTGTAGGCGACATGGAGGCCGTGTTGTTGTCAATTGCGGCCCTATTTTTCGTGATTCTTCCAGCAATCGCAATCCTACTGTGGCGCTCTTGTCGTCCCGGGATGGTGTGGAACCGGGGCTTAATTCTGGTAAAATATTTTATTGACCACTTATGAAGGGTAAAATATATTATTAAGCAGTCGTATCAATTTTGGAACAAGCCGTCCAGAATTTTTATTTTTCACTAAATGGATGATGCAAAGTGTTTGAATAATTTTTCAGTTTCAAAACAACCCTAACAAATTAAAATTAAATATATTTCTTTGCCAGCTGTTAATTCGATTGGTAACGTTAAGCCGACGGACATCGTTTCGTTTCAATCTGCAATTTCCTCGTTCTCCATTACACCGTTCTCCATTACACTATTGAAGCGAAACCTTTTTGAATACACAAGTTATGGACGGAAACTCCTATTTTCCCTTTATTGTAAAGTTAATGCGTCTTGATATGCTGGGGCCATAGCCAGATATAAGGTGATGATTAGAGAAAAAAAACAGGCTATTATAGGGCGTATTAACTTTGCAATAGAAGTGGAAATAGGAGTTTCTGTTATGGACAGGGTATGGAAAGTTGCAAACAGTAATTGATGGCGAGCCAGATGGGTGTATATGCTCACCTTTCCATTTCGGCCTTAGCAAAATCCAACCATAAATATATACACCCACCTTTCATTTATAACCTAATAGCATGAGATTTATTGACGGCCCCTCCTGTACGATGAACTGTAGTTCAAAATCAAGGGGTGTTTAATGGTTCACAGCAAAAGGTACTTGACCATGAAAGTACTTAATTACTTTTGCGTTTTATTGCTATAAAACTTACAATGGAAGTACGTTATTTTCAATCATATTTGTACGTAGAATTTGAAGGAAGAGTCAGCGACCCTGAATGCCAAATCTCTTTTGGAGCCTCGAATGGCGTATGTTTCGTAAAGATGGTGCAAATAACAGGGGATGTAAAATGACGACATGCTCTCAAATAACACAAAATTAATTAATTTTAGGTTTCATTTTTATTAAAATAAGAAGACAGTTAGGTACGACAGATTTGGAATCCAAACGGATTGTTTTACTAAATTCTGTTTTGCTATAATTTTAAATCATGTAATAAATTTGAAGAAGAATTTTAAAATAATGGTGATAGTTTTACTAATTCTGTTTTGTTATAATTTTAAATCATGTAGAAGAATTTTAAAATAATGGTGATTTTTAAAATAAATGTTAATGTTAAAAATGATGGGGTATATTAGGATTTAATATATTTGATATTATAAATAAAGTTTTTGTTAATTTTTTTAATAGTATTATCAATTTAATTAAATGCTAATGAAAGCTATATCACTGTTTTAGTTTTTTTATACATTGTCCAAATTTGTTGTATGCTAGTTTGAACTAAGGCTTTAACTTTTAAATGAACTCAAAAACCTCCTACTTATTGCCACTGCCATAGTGAACTTAAGCAAATTGCCTCACAATATCTAATTCATACACACCTAAGCCTATCCATCCAATACCATATTCTATTGCTAAATTAAATGATTTATAAACTATTTTAATATTGCATTTGAATGGTTTAATAAGTTATTTTAATATTTTTTATAAACCAACTTTAAAAAAATTAATATCAAAATTTAATAAAATAACTTAAAAAACTATAGGAAAATTATCAAGAAATATTTTTAATAAGAATTATAAGAACAAAAGTTATGATTGTGTTTTATATTTTCTAAAGTTAATAGTATATGTTTGAGTAATTTGATTATATTCAATTATATATAATATAAAAAAACTATTAGAATTTTTGGAAAGTGAAACTATTAATTACTAGTTTCTTCATTTTAGTACACATGTATTTTATCATCTTCACTAGTTAGTTCTATTAATTTATCCATATCACTTATAATCATTTTCATTCTTATTATAACAATTAATGTACCTTATCAAAACTTAGTCACAACTAAAATGTACCTTCTAACAACTTAGGTCTTTGGAGCGCACCTATGTGCTCATTTTGGATTCACTATAACTAATAGGCTTAAATATTTGTGCAATGGAATAGTACTATTAAATTTTAAATTAAATGTCATTTGTAGCCATAAATATGAACTTAAATTTGGTCTCATGGAGGTCTTAGACATCATAGAATGTATATACATTATTTAATTTTGAATTGATAAATAACATTTATTTAAAATTATTTCATGATCTCATTATTATTATATGTGAGAGAATGTTTGTAATGATAGATTGTAACAAATGAATTTAAAGAGTAAATTTTAATATATCCTTTTGATTATAAAGTTGTGGTTATATATATATATAATATTTGTAAAAATGATAAATTAAGTTGTGTAATATGTACAATTGCATTTTTTTTTTGTTACTTAAATATTGAATCTATTTATATATTTAAAATACAATTTAAATACTAAAAATTGACAATATCCTATGATGTGATTTAAAATCAAATAATATATAAATATTTAAATTCAAAATAAAACCACATAGAACATATTAAATTGCACCCTCATCTAAATCAGTATAATTATTTTTATATTAAATAATTAATAATTTAAAGTTTGTATTATAGTTACTAAAATGTATGTAAATAATTTAATATGGATGAAGCATAGTTATCACTATTTTCTATTTGTAAATAAAAGTTGACTTATCACTGTTATTCAAACGAAATGAGGTCACATATAATTACCCCTTATTTCTTTAAATTTGAAAAAAACACCCTCTTAATAAAAAACAGTTTTGAAACTTACACCAAACACAATGAAATATGCATTATTTTAAAGTATAATATTTTATATTAATATTTAAATTTTTTTATATCTAAAAGATAATTATTTATGAATAAAAAGCAATGTTACCATTTGCAATTATATTAAAACTTTATAATAAGATCTTAATATATGTACTTGAAATATTTTTAATACTATATATTAAAATATATATATCGGATGAACGAGGTCAGTTACGTAGGTCTATGGCTATCTCTTTCATGAGTCATGAATTACAGTCTCGTGTGCATACAATCTTATTAGGCTATCAACTTAAAAATCATGAAACTAAATTAGATGGGATAAGTAACCCAAATATCCAAATAATGGATATCCAATAATGGCTTGTTAGTTTAGTTTACTTTTCACAATTCGATTAGACTCTCGTATTTAAAGAGACCATTGGTTACAAAGTGGCATTTGAGCTATACTTATTTTTATATCTTTAAGGAATTGATTTGGAATATTTTGGTCCTTTACTATTTCTCTTACTTTACCTTGCCCATGCAATATGCAATTTATATGGTCAACATTTTGCTGGTCACATTGGTTGCATTATAATTAAAAATGATCACTATGACCGTTTCCCTAATGCATTCATATTTAAATTACTCTACATTTTGGTTACCCTTCTATGTATTTTAGATCTTGCAAATACGTACTTAATTTTCTATTATGATACCTCTTTCACAGATATCGATTATAATGACCCTTTAGATATCTAGTAATGGATGTACTCCCTAGTCTTTATAAAATTTTGTTCTTTTTATTCCTATAATGAATGTGGAACATTTTATACAATATTTCAGAAAGTCATGGTTGGGTATTTAGGTAATTCAAACCAATCCCAATTACTTCATTACAACACCCTTGGTTTTATTAGTCCCTGCCCTCCGGGCCTGGCAGGGACTATAGTAATCGATTCGCTGCGATTACATTAGTTTGACACGGGAACCGAAGGTTAAACAGAAATTAAACCAAAGTTTTTCAGAAAGTCATGGTTGGGTATTTAGGTAATTCAAACCAATCCCAATTACTTGATTACAACACCCTTGGTTTTATTTAATTAAGGATTCAAATTTAGGTATACGAGTTTCGACTATTACTCTTCCATGCTAATTCCACTATCTCTTAACTTAACTCCTAAGTTAAGAAGGAAATATACTTTATAGTTTACGAGAATACAAATTATGTTCCAAGTTTCCTTACCCTCAATAGAAGTTTAATTACAATCTTCGGTTCTTCGTTCTTTGTGAGGCTTAAACTTCTATATAGGGTTGGATAACTTGAATACGGTTAAAAAATAATATCTAGAGTTTATATTAACTCCTTACCCTTTACATTGTATTCTTACAATTTTATAATATTCCTATATCATTATAACAGTATAGAATGATATCAGAAATTTATTCGTTTCCGTATATCTACATTATTAACCATACCCTCCAATATTGAATGATTTTTTGGTATAATTGTTCAATGTACCAATAATCCCTTCCTCTAGCTAGACTATACTATCTCAAAAGAAGGAATCTCTTATAGCTGCATCAAACATATAATTAAGTGATATATATTCATATTCGTTCAATTGTAACATGCCTTTTTAGTTTCACCCAATCAAGTGGTACATCGATCTTTCAATTAGCTAACTGCATTAGTTCAACCATGAAATCTCAATTAATCATTTTATACATGCATTTAATATTCCCCTTCTACCCTGTTTTTATTATTATTTAATTCAATTACCTATGTTCTTGTTTTTGCATACATATTTCTTTTTGTGAAATGCATCATTTTATTTGACTCACAATAGCGCATTGTTCTCAATAAATTCTCCAACTAATTTATGTCCCAAAGTGGCTATAATTCATTAATGCATGCAATGTAGTGTTCCATTCTAATTGATTGATAGTGATATGACATTAACATTTATTTAGCCCTAAGGCCCACACATTATTCTTTGAAGACCTTAGGTTGAGATCCGGACACATGACTAACTTTATTATTAGTGGTTGTGATTTTTATGTATGTTCTCCATTGATATTATGATGAAGATAACATTAATGGTTATGCATGTTCTATTGATATTATGATGATTGTAGCATAAATTGTTATGTTTGGTTTCTATTAAATTTTACGATGATGATAATAGTGAAGGATATGTATGCTCTCTATTGATATCATGATGATGATAACTTTGATGAATAGATATGTTTTCTATTGATGTTACGATATTGATAGCTTTGATGGATGTTTATGTTTGCATTGATGTTATGAAGATGATAGCCATGATGGATGTGTCCCCTATCTTACTTACTTGTATTAGTTCTAGTTCACAATGACATGACCAACTTGCCACCCATGGCATCACAAATAGACTATTAGGCATGACACCCTTGGAAGGTCAACATAAGTTCTTGAAGGGAACTACCAGAATTGGCACCATTGGAATCATTAAAAATAAATAAATTAATAAATATACTCAAGATAGAAAAATAAGGTAAATTCACATAAACGGAAAATGATGTTAGAAACTGAGGTAATTAAATCAAGAATAAAACTTGGTTTAAGAGGATCATAGGAAGGAAAAAAATATTTTACCTTAAAAACTCTACCCTTTAGATGTTGGAAAATATTAGGTACATAATGTAATTTAACTACGTAAAAGGGAAAAAGAGGGACATAAATGTAAGGATAAATATTAATCCTAAAATAGTTAAACCTAATTAAGAGAAGATGATGGTGAATTAAAATAGGATTAATAAATAAATTTTAGATAAATTTAGAGAACCTCCATGTCGCAACAACCAACATAAGAATATCCATCTAAGAAATAGCCTGAGTTAAATTAGGGAGTAGATAGGGGATCAAATATCGAATTGTCAATTGACTTTAGTAATGAACACAAATTAAGGAGTAAAAAGCCGGATCAATAGACAACTAAGATAAGAAATTGAAATCTTGTTGAGTTGAGGAAAAATATTAGTTTTAAATTAAAATTTAAGTAAATAATTTTGGAGACCCTTGATGAGAGAGTGACACATGGGTGGCTAAATAATCAAACTATTGGATTAGCAAAAATAATTAATTATGAATGAAATGTCAACTGTCACCTATGATGCCTCCTATAAAAGAAGGGGCAGGCAATGGGAGAATGGACTTTTCTTTACCCTAATGTTGGATCGATGAGACTATGTGAGAGTAGTGACTACGAGCTATAGTGATTTTCCTGAGGTAGAGGACTTTAGAGAGGGCACTCTTGAACCAAAGAATGCTTTCCTCTACCAGCTAATAACTTCCTCTGTTATACAACCCCATTGCAACTTGGAGATCCGCGGGGAAGGAGAGTACCCGAGGAGTATGCTTGGAGGACAATCAGTAAGTCATTGCATTCGGATTAAGAATGTCAACATTCACACTCTGAGGTGACCGACAAAAAAATGAAAGCAAGTAGCGACAATTCAAGTTTGAATCTCATCTTCTAGTGAATGGTAGCTATGTTGTTATAACTCTCTTTTGTATGAATTCATTATGGATTGAGTTAATAATATGTAAATTAGATGATATGTTCAATGAAGTGAAATTCAGGGATGTTCTATATAGTGCTTAATAAATTTTTAGTTCCCAATGCTATTTTCTCATGGTTGTAGTTTTAGTACTTAAAAAAATTGTAGTGTTGGTCCCTACATGCAATATCTAGTCTATTCAAGTATTATAACCAAATTTTCTAAGTAACTAATTTTTTTCTTGCAACAGATTGAGTTATGCATGAAACAAATACTTATGCATGTAATTTTATTTATACATTCCATCTCGATTATGTATCCTAATATTATTCAAATATATTGGTAACCTATAACAAGCAATATATCCATTCATATAATACTTATAATAGCTATCCTAAATATAATTAAGCATTTTCTCGGCTATGGTATTGATAAATATCATTAATTGCTTCAGAATCAACAATGAGAGTTAAACGTAATTGAATCTTAACCATAATAATTAGTCGTAAAAATTAAATATAATTTATTCTATCTTTAAAATTTGTTTGAGGAATATTCAGGAATAAAGAATTTTCCACCCAACCATGAACTCTCTCTAACAGTTCCCCTTGAGCTAACATCCTCTTGTCTTTAGGAATCTAGACCTCTTTGGTTCATGTGTGGTTTATTTTATAAATTTCTTCCTACCAGATTTTTTTAGCAATATCTTGCCTTAAGGTCTACCACCCATTTTCCTAGGCCTTTTTGTTTTAGTTTTTTCGTTGATTTTATTTTATTTTTCTTTAAAGAATGTTTTTCTCTCCTATTGTGCTTTATTTGAAACAATCTAGTTTTCTCCATGAGTCATTAACATAATTCTTCTCTGCCATTATGTTAATATTTTTAATTATTTTTTTCTAAGGATTTTTAGGAGACTTTTATGGAAGGTCCACAATGTTGGCTTTAACCACCAATAGTTTTTCATAAGTTGGCAATAATTCCTCTAAACTATCATCCTCTTTCCTGAATATTTCCAGCACAATTTATTGATTAAATCAATAAAATAATATAATTACTTCATGACATATTTTCCATTATCGCTTCCATAGTGAATTACTCCAACATTAATTTAAAAGTCTAAAAATAGTCATACCTAAGAAGAAAAGACATAGGGATGTTACAATTATAAACCCAATATTAAACCACAATATTATAAATGCAAGACTAAGCACAATCTTATAAATCTCAATATTAGAAACTCTAATATTATATAAATATTAATATTAAAACCCAATTTTTTAATGTTGCATTGTGACATTGAATAAATAATTCAAAATATTGTAAAATTACGACAATCATTGATAGGTTCACTGCCACATTGAAACAATACAAAAATGTTATTAACGCTATAA
>APFE031625122.1:98770-111778 GCA_000404065.3 Pinus taeda | reverse complement strand
AATATTTATTATAAACTTATTTATAATAACGTTTATTGTAAACTTTAGTGATAATAATAATTATTAAAATTGAAGTCATAAAGACAAAAATGAAAATATAAAAACCAAATATCACATAAACGTAATATCGTAAAACATATATAAATCGAAGTTATACAAACATAGAATCTAAAACCCAAAATTAGAAAAACCTAAGCAATCACATTGTCCCGCCTAATATTTAATAATTTAGATATACTTTTTTAATATTTCATAATCTAAAATTATAAAATCTCATGTGATGACATTTATCAAGATGATAATTAATATATTAAATGATGGAAATGTATTCCTCAGACGGGGTGAATCAATACTGACTATGTATATTAATTTTTTTTTTTTTTCAATTATTGCATCACAAACTTTATTAACCCATTAGTAGATTAAGTCATTTAGAAAAACATATGAGAATCATTAAAAATAACCAAAGAATTATATTCATAATCAAACAATTCAAGTACATAGATTATATATAATTGGATACTATTAATGAGAATTATGATCCTTATGTATGACTCTACAGACACCTATCTAATCAACAAGCCTTTCCCAACATCCATTGGATTTATGAAGAAATTTATTCTATATAATGTCTTCACTGGAGCACCTACCCCTCTTCTATGTGACCTTGTTTCACAATATCTCATACTAGAGTCAATCTAAATCGCTCAGGAAAAAAACATAACGACCTTTAGTAATATAGGCTAAAATCAATATAGAAAACTCTTTGAAAATCAATCTGAACAACTCACTCAATCACTGCAACAATCTAATCAACAATACAAGAAACAAACATAAAATATAATCTAACGATAAAATGATAAGAGAGAATGAAGGAAATGATCTACAATCCTTCCTACTCTATTACCATAATACTGCATAAGATCCAGGCTGAAACAAAGTTGTGCTTCCATTTTCAATTATTGTAATATGTTGAAGATATTCTACATAAATCCCTGCATAAATTGCATAAAAAACTATTCACTCACTCACACTATCCAAGCTCTGACCACCATAATCCTTTCTTATCAAGTGAACCAAACAAAATACTCATCATCTCCATCTATTTGTTATTTTTTTAAATGATTAAAACAATTAATTCCAATTTTGAAGTCAGCCTCTACTCATGTGATGGAAGCAGTTTAGTTAATTTCTTCTTGACTCAATCAAGAAACTAACCTCATTTACTAATGCATATGATCTTTTAACCATATTCTAGAAGCACAATAACCTTTTTCTGACCTAATGAAGAGTCCCAAACAATACAAGCTGAAAGAACAAATAAATAATCGATGAGCATGAGGAATGCAAATAATGTTTTTCTCTGAGTCTCGGTCGCACGCACAGGCTTGGTCCAAATTGACAAAACTCATAGATGCTCTCATGGGGTCTGTCTCAAAGTGACTATATCTTTCTAGTCTCTCCCATGACCCATCCTCTATGTGACTAGGTGTTGTAATCTTTGTTAATTTTGAAGAACTTTTGACTAGTTTTGATCAACCGTAGTATGGGAAAGGACAAATGGCAACAACAGTTAGGTGGTGAAAGGAGGAGTTGTGGGCAAGTGATGGCAAAGTGGCAGTGGAAGGCAAAGGTAGTCGAGGATACGGGAAGGCACAAAAGTAGCTGAGGTAGCAAGTAGCAAAGTGAGAACAGGCAGTTTAGGCAACTGGGAAGGATATAAAAAGGGGAAGAATAGAAAGGAATCGGTTGTTGTTGAACCCACTAGACACAGGAAGACTTGAAACCGAGGAGACATGAAGATGTAGAGGTTGAAGTAGGAAGAGCTGGGCATCGAGGAACTAGGTTGCGGATCCGATCCGACCCGAGCTACTAAGACTGGTATTCTATGTCTTGTTTATGGCGAGATGCTGAGTTATGAGTTATGATGTACTATGTCCTGTTGTTTTAATGTAATCAGAGTTGATGGCTATTGAGACTTATAATGTATTGAGTATCATGTTCTATGGGATTATTAAAATTTTAAATAGTCTACTTGTTGCATGAAGATGGTGATTACTAGATTGATACTAGAATGTTGTTAGTTCTGTGTTATTCATGATGGATCCATGTGTATGATTTTAGGCTATAACTATCTCTGTCTCATGTATTATGGACACATATGTGTATGATCCCCTGTGTCTGATTGTTATTCTCTTGACCACATGCTAAACCCTTCTCCACTTTGGGTGCAGTGCACTTCGGGTTAGACTCCTTTCCATTCAGCGTGAGGTGAAAATGTCAGCGCTATCCTAGACTACATCAGACCACTGTTGGCCTCCGTGCCTGAACCTGGGGTCTTTTCCCTCATGATTCTTCCAAGCCAACAAATGGTTCTGTTGCTAGGACCCGAAGTTAAGAGAATTGGCTCAAAATATGGTGTCGAGGGTGTTTAAAGGAGAGATCAGAAACAGGTGGAACCAAAAAGTAGACCAATTTATGGCAAAAAGAGCTGGTCATAGGAATCAATTGACTGGCAAGGTGCGTGCAGAGATTTTATACGCTAATAGCTCAGACGACTAGTATGAAATTTTTTAGTGCAAGTTCCCTGGAGACTTGTACAATTGGTTGAGGTAACTGAAGTGGCAAAGTACATTGACTGAATTGGTGATAGCCCACCATAGTTGGCCTTTGTTTGACACTACATTACTACAAAATTTGGATAACGAGACGACAAGAGCAGTTGATTTCTGGGTGAGAACTATGATGGAGGGATGTGAGGTCGAGTTTGTTGTAGGAAGCTATGAGTGCTACTCAAAGGTAGAGGTGGTGTTCAACTCTAGGATAGGGGGGGAATTGGTAGGGGAAGTTTCAACATGGATTAAGATGTTTCTGGTAGAAGAGGGATTGCTATATTTACCCACTGCCGGAATGGAAGCGTAAAACCCCAGTATCGGGGGAAGGAACTAAAGGGGAAAATGCTACCCAAAAGGGTATAGGAATGGTGCGAGGGGATGGATGTAAAAGGATTGAAGAGAGATAGGGATGTTAGAGCACATAGGAGGGCGCTGCTAGTGGACAAGTGGTAGGCAAGAGAAGCTCGGGCCCTAAGAGAAGGAAGGAGAGGGTCCCACCAAATAGGCATGGTGAGGAGAAAATCCCGGGTTGGGATGAAGGAAGAGGATGATTCTAGGAAACCCGGATGTGGGAAGAAGGGATGTTGGAATCGAGAAGAGAGGGAAGGGCATTCCTTGCAAGTTGCGGAAATAGGATCGCAACAGGAAAAAGGGGGAGGACCGTCTCGAAATGTTGTAGATTGGGAATTGTAATAGGGAGCGGATGGGGGATACTCCCTGAAGGTTGCGGAAGAAGGACCGCAAGATCAATACCCTTGTTGCCATGAAGATGACAAAAATATGGGTGATGGGATGAGGAGGTTATTCGATGAAGAACAAGCATCCACCAAGGTTCAGTAGCCCCAACTCTGAAATGTGAGTGGCATTTTCCCCGACCTTCCCCTAGTACGTTATGACAAACTTGAAGAATTCATCCTTCACTTAGCCAAAGCGACACAAGTATATAGTGCACGGGAGAAATACAGAATGGGTCTCAATATTGGAAGTAATACAAGAACTAGCTATAGCAATAACTTGGGACTACAGGGATCCCTAAAACTAGGAACCAAAGATTTTGTGCTATTAGCTAATACTCAGAGCAGTATGGTAGGATCATATACTAGATACCTGGAGTTTGCAGGAAAGGGGAATGAGGATGTGGAGTAATATTGGTACCTCTGCGAAGCCATCTGGAGGGCCTGTCAGACTCCGAATAATGTTCAAGCGGTGGAATACCAGACCACGCTAAGAGAACAAGCTCTACGCTGGTTCATAAAGTGGGCAAAACAGAACCAGAACCCAACCATATATGATATTAAGAGGGGATTTGTGAAGGAATTCAAGGTACCACAAACAGATCAACAAGGGCTATTAGAGTTGTGGCAAATTAAGTAAAAGGAGGTGAGACTACTTGGGAGCTAATGTAAAGGTTTAAGGATGCCATTTCCAAGCTAAGTTACACCTTGGACCCGAACCACCAGTAGGACTGGTTCATCAAGGCACTCTTGCCCCTAACTAGGACATCGTTGACACAACAAAAGATAGGAACCTTGCAGGATGCATTAGAGCAAGCTTCCCAAATAAAAGAAATGGCAAGGTATCGCCATGAATACTGGGGAGGCATTAGTTTGCAAGATCCAGCAATCACCGGATTGCAAATCCAGATCACGAATTTGATCGAGAAGCTGAGAGACCTCCAACCCATACGACCAGCCAGGCCCAATGTTTAGTGCACCCATTTCATGATGGAAGGGCTTGTTGTTATGGAGTGCTCACGACTGTGGGGTCTTAACCAAACACTAGGGGTTGCGATAGCATCTGGAACCACTTCCACTATAGGAGTTGTGGTAATTGGAGCGTAACGACCCTTCCCAGGAAGGAATAATGCAAACTTCTGCGAGATTTATAGAACGTATGGACATCTCCCATGAATGTGTCCAGATATACAAAAGTACTCGAATGTCCCCAATAAAAACTACTATGAGTTATGCACATCGACCACTCATCACACTGATCAGTGCCGAGAGCTGGACGCTGTGGCAGAAAGGATGGATAGATCCACGTTTAGGGTCAACGAAGTGAGTCAAGGGGGGCGAGGAGGAAACAGATGCAGAGGAAGAACGGGAGGTAGGGGACCCGTAAGATACTACAATTGTGATCAGGAAGGACATGTCGCAAGGGAATGCCCACTCCCAGGAAGACCATGGTGTTCACAATGTAGAGTTAACACCCATGTGATGGAAGACTTCCCAAAGCTCATTGTGAAATGGGAAGAGAGAACCAGACAGCGAGGGGCCAACCTTGTGAATGTTGAGCCTTAGACCAAAGAGGGTTTCCCCCCGACAAATATTAATATAGTCACCCGAGGAGGGAAGAAGATAAAGGAATATCGCTACTTCGAGGAACCTTTCGTGATCATTAAGGTAGCATCACCATGAAAGGCATATCAACCCAAGCACCAAAAGTAGTATTATTAAGAAGCAGCCAAATTGTTCGAGGGAATGACTGAAGATAGGGACACTCGAAGACGACAAGTCTATGGGCCTGCTCCTACCCAACCCATTAGGGAATGGTTTAAAATGCTCCTAAAAATTCTTGAAGATGAGGCCATGCTAAATAATTGAGGAAAAACTTAAAGGTTGCAGTATCCGTAGAATGAGGGGACACTGGACAACCATGTGAAGGCTGGTCTGATAAAGCCTCCAGGAGAGTGAAGTGAAATAAGAGAAGAAGTGGGAAGGAGTTCTGAATCAATACATAGGTGGCAAGATTCTAGATAAGGAACACCATGCTATATCTAGGGTCAGATGTAAACATCCTACCTTGGAAGACCTGGGAGGCAATGGGAAAGCCACAACTGAAGTATTCACTAATTCAATTGAGAATGGAAAATTAGTATTATATATTTCCTATCGGGAGATTAGAAAATGTCGAGGTTGATGTGGCGAGAGTGAAAACGGACACTGAGTTCAAAGTAATAGACATTATGGGGGATCAAGACCCATATCTAGAACTCTTGAGGATTGACTAGGCATACGAGAACTATGTTGTCATATATTTGAAGAAGGAACTAATGATCTTTGAAGCAGAAGGACTAAGGGTGATTTAGTAGTTGGACCCTGACTAAGGACCCAGGTTTATAGAGCCAACAGATGACAGGGAGGAACCAGGGATGTTATATCAATTGTATACACTCATGACAGGAAAGAGGGAGGACTACGTAAATCCCACAACCAGAGGATTACTTAGTTGTAGGAGCATTCAAATTTCAGAAGCTAGTTCAAAAGCTACATGGGATGCATGGTTGCAGGGTGGGTATGAACTGACAACCCGACGATGTGCAATGATAAGTCAAGTAACCTGGGGAGACGTAGGGAAGGGCGACAACCCGAAGTACTGTGGCTTTGAACTGATAGATCGGTTCGTGGATAGGATGGACAAGGATGTACTGGAAAACTAGAGAATTCCCTTACTAGACATTGCGCTCATGGCAAAACTGGCAAGGTGGTGGAAACCACACTGCCAAGTATTAAAAAACTAGACAAATACCAAACAAGCAATGAAGGAGAGGTTAAGCAAGAAAGAATATTAGTCACCAGATGAAAAAGAATACATGAGGAATTCGAGTCCTAAGGAGCATATCAAAAAGTGCAAGACCAATTGGGAAAGCTGGGGGCTACCAAAAGACCTATGGGTGCATGCTTTTATACACACCCTCAGCACCATCCCAATGCTTCGTACATCTAGGAGGAACTACGACAACAAACGACTTCTTGGGATGCCTTGAAAGCACAGTTCATTGGCAATTTTTCATTGAAAAGTAATGAAGCACAAATGATAGAAGTAATTCAAACAGTGAAAGGGTTTTTTCACCCCAGAGACACTAGTTGAAGGGAAGCATGGAGAAAACTTTTTGCAGTGCTTGTATGATATGGAATCTCTAGGATTTGTGACCTGCGACAAAATTGATGCAGAACCAGAAGAAGATAGATTGGAAGGGCTTAGACACCTAGTATTTGAAGAAACAGAAGGAGAAAGGGGGATTCGGGAGAATCCCTCGGCATAAGGCACCCATCTCCTACCAGTGAATATGAGAAAATAGAATGTAGGGATGGAAGATAGGCCCAAGATAGCATCAGTCGGAGACTACTGGGATGAACAGAGCATGAAAGAAATATTTTATTTATTACAAGAATACGAGGACCTATTCCTAGCTTCAGTAGCAGAAATCAAGGGGATAAAAGGTAACTTGGAAGAGATGAAAATTGTTCTGAAAACAGGTGTCTGACCAGTGAAGCACAGACCATACCGACTGAACCCAAGAGTCAAAGAGAAAGTTAAAAGGGAGATTGACAAAATGTTGGATGCAAGAATCATATTTCTAATCGATGAAGCTGACTGGATAAGCCCTATAGTTATTTAGAATATGAAAGATGTGACCTATATTAGAGTATGCGTCGACTACAGAAACCTGAACAATGCATGCATGCACGACCCATTCCCCATGGCTTCCAACAACAAAGTCCAAGACAATGTTGCTGGAAACAAGGCATACTCATTCACAAATGGATTCTCAAGCTACCACCAGGTCCAAATAGCCAAAGAAGATAAAAGGAAAACAATTTTCACGATGGAGTGGGGGCCGTACGAATACAATGTAATGTCATTCGGGTTAAAGAATGTGGCAACAATCTTTTCTAGGATTGTAATAGCTACATTCTGAGATTGCATTCATAAGTTCCTAGAAGTGTACGTGGGCGACTAGACACTATACATCCTGTTGAAGAAGCATACCAGTCTATTGAGAGTAATGTTTGAAAGATGTAAACAGTTGCAGATCTCTTTAAATTTAAAAAAATGCATTTTCGCAGTTCCCTCTGGAACACTGCTGGGCCATATTGTTTGCAAGGATGGAGTTTTCATGGGCCCTACCAAAATAGCAGTAATCATCCACATGGAACCACCCCACAATGTAAACCAACTAAGAGAAACTCT
Organism: Pinus taeda; assembly: GCA_000404065.3. Lineage (NCBI taxonomy): Eukaryota > Viridiplantae > Streptophyta > Pinopsida > Pinales > Pinaceae > Pinus > Pinus taeda. The sequence continues at coordinate 104,189 of APFE031625122.1, read as the reverse complement.
AGGCGATACAAGGTACTACAGAAGGTTCTTCACAAACTACTCAACCATAACATCCCCAATGGAGAAACTACTAAGGAAGATGGAAGAATTTGTCTGGACAATTGATTGTCAAGAAGCACTAAACAAACTGAAAGAAATGTTTGTAAGTTCCCCCATATTGGTGTGCCCTGATTGGAACAAAATATTCCATCTACACATCGACGCATCTGGAACATCACTACGAGTAGTCCTAGTGCAACTAGGAAAGAAGATGGATCATTTGGTATACTACGCAATCAGAAAGCTCTCCACGGCAGAAAAAAAATACACAACAACAGAATGGGGAGCTCTCCAAAAGTTCAGGCACTACCTGCTAGGTGCACAATTGAAATTTCTCATAGACCATTCTACACTTAATACCTAGTAAATAAGGTGGTACTAGAAGGAAGAATATATAGGTGGCTATTACGTTTTCAATAATTCGCGTTTGAGGTCACTGTTAAGCCAAGTAGATTGAATGTAGGCCTAGATCACTTGTCTCACCTAGAAATAGGGGAGAATTATGGGGCAATAGATGATCGGTTACCTGATGCTGACCTATTAAGGATATAAGCCATACCTAATTACCTAGAGGAACTTGCTACTTTACTAACAGTAGGCAGTTGCCCACAGGCGTTTCCGAGAAAACTAGTGTCTTTTCGATCTACTAGTCCCACTAAGATGGGTAGCTATCTTAGAAACAAAAAATCAAAGCACTTTTTTATTTCCTTTATGTATTGTTAACACTCAGGTTGTTGCTCATGTAGCTGTGGTTGGTGCTTGAATGGCAGGAGGGGCTGCTGCTGCTTGTGTAGGAGGGGCAGGTCCAAGAGCTGTAGATGTTTGAGGGGGCTGGGAGGCTGACTCCCCTTGCTTGTCCTGCAATGCCTTCTCTAATTCTGCTTCCATTTGCAATATTCTTTGATTTATCATCAGAAGCAGATCCATGGCATCATCCACTTGCTTTTCTTGTGCAAGTTCTGTTGTTTGAGGGTGAATGGTTGGAGGCAATTTTGCCTGCTTTCTCAGTGCAGCAATGTCATCCTCTTTTTTCTTCATAAGGGCCCTAACACCCTTTGGATCTTTTGGTTCATGCCCCAGATCAATGATTATGTCTTCTAAAGTCTTTATTCTGTTGTCCTTAGCAGAGGAAGACAACCTTTCCAAATCAAGATGTGTATTTGTGTTCTTTAGTGATTCTTTTAACTGATGGGCTAACATAGCCCTGTATGCAAGTGTTGCATATACCATTTCCCCTGTCTATTTGTATAGCTCTATTTGATCCATGGGGTGTATGTCCTTGGAGAGGACTTCTAGACTTGTTTTCGTGGAGTCTGCAGATGATCTGGGTTTTGGCACTTTAGGCTTAAGATGAGTGAAAATCATCTTATCTTCCTTGAGGTCGTATGCTGCCATCAATCTCTGCTGCTTGGAGGGTGTTTTCTTCAAAAATTGATCATATAGTTGAACTCTTAAGAGTTCATTTTGGGCCTTGATCTCCTTAAATGATCCTTTGATTCCAGCTGGTTGTTTGCCCTGCTTCCTTGAGGAGGATACCTCTGTGCCTTGCTGCATGGCCTGTTCCAGCTGAAATGAACTAGTGGCAGTCTGCTGGCTGGATTGTCTTTCTCTGCTGTGGCTTTCTGCCCTTTCCTCGCTGATGTCTTCTTCCTCTGTTTCAGGGTCAATCCTTGGCCTCTTGGCTTCTGGTTGCTGTGTTGACCCACTTGGAGGTGTGACCTCCTCTCTATCTCGCTTTTTTCCTCTCTCTTAATTGAGAGGTGTTTGCAAAACTGGGATTTGGGGTGGTCTAGTTTGTTGTAAAGGGGCTTACCCTTGAGTTTGATCCTTTGAGGTGCTGGGCTGCCCTGCCTCTGTCTCTTGTTGTTCATCCATTATTTCTTTGCCTTTTGCTGTAGTGGTGGTGGTCGATGCTTGCTGGGTAGTCTGTGCAGCTGGAGCAGTGGATGTGCCTTCTCCTACTTGGACTGGTTGCTTGAACAGGAGTTGTTGACAAGAATCCAAGTCAAGACTTTTCTCTAAATCTTTCACAGTCTGATCCATTTTCTCTTCCTGAGTAAATTCTTCTACTATTGATTCAGGTACCCATTCATCTTGGTTGGCAAATTGTTCTATTTATGAATATGGGCAATGTTTATAGTCTAGCAGCCTATACTTGACTCTCCTAGCACTGATAAAGCCTTCAGGGTCATAAGGAACCCACCAGAAGCTTCTTTTAAGTTTGAGCTGCTGCCCCAATATTTGATCAGCTTCTTGCCAACCATGTTTCTTGTTCATGATGAATGGGCCTAGGTGGTCTCTAAATTTGAGATTAGCTTTCTTCTTGGCACTGTGGAAGTGTGTAAGATCAGAGTTTATGAGTTGTCTATAGTATTCCAGGGAAAACAACCTCATAGGCACATACCTTGGGAGCCTGTAGGGACAGAGCTCACAACCATAGATTCTGATAACTGTGTGATTTTGGTATAAATACCAATAACCTATTTTGTAATTCCTGGATAGCTGTAAGATTTTCTGCATATCTTTGGACAATCTGGCAGGAGGAGTCCTCTTTAAGAGGCATGTGACTGGATAAACAAACTGGTCAATAAATTCACAGTATGAATAGGGAGAATTCTAGACTTGGTGGAAGACTGAAGACCAGAAGATGACAGACCTCCTCTCACCTTGTGAGTCTAGCTTCTTGATAGGGCACTGGAAGCAATCTGTCTGATAATACATGAACAAGTGATAGATGTATGATGAATATTTAAATATTGCTTCCCTTTTCAGCCTTGACAGTTGATCATGTATCTTGTTGGCAATATACTTGGCATAATTGTATTTTACAGCAGGGGGCTTCCCAAGGCTATATGTAGATAGCATGACCAACACAGTTTCATCAACATGCTCATTTGTGGTGAATCCCAGCACAGAGGTTAACATGTCCACCAGCAGCTTGCCTACCTCATTGAAATTGGTATATGAAAAAGGAGGTGGCCTAGAAGGTTGGCAGTCTGCCTTCATGAAAGTTTTGGCCACTACAGCAATGTCTGCGCTAGAGAGCTTGGAGCCGTCATCGAGCAAGTACTTAATAGAAAAAGGGTATAGCAGCTGGGTTTTCTTGTAGTTCAGCATTTGATTGATGGAGTCTGGTGTTATGTAAAAGAGGATGCTCACAGATGGAGGCTTTACAGCTCTGAGCTTCTGGTCATAGTTTTCTCCATAGAGGTGAATGACTTCAGGAAAGACATTTACAGATGGCACGAAGTAGGTGGGAAGATTGGACTCCCAGATGCCATACATGTCACTGTTATCCAAGTGACTGTTCCTCAGCTGGCAGAAGGTCTTTAAGTGGTTCCTCTTTGCCACATAGCTTCAAGTTCTTTATTGGGTGGATTAACAGGAGCTACATCCAGTGCAGATGGGGTGGCCATGTTTGATTTCAACTGGATGTTTACTCGAGTTTAGGATTGGTTCAAAGGCTGAGGAATGCCTGCTAAATTGTGTTTGGCAGTGAGCAGCTTGAGAGTATAAGGAAACTCTTTTCAGGTTTGATGAACTGTGGGGCACTCTGTTGGAAGAGCCAGAGTGTGTTTGAGCTAATTAGCTAGTTTTTCAAGGGAATTTCTGATATCAGGGATGAGGGAGCAGTTATATTTTCTTTTACCCAATAGCTTGGCTTCTCCAATTGGTTTTTATGGTGAAATAGAAGAAGGGCACAGGTTTCTTGCAGAGCCTTGTGGTGCAGGGGTTTTACCAGGTTTTTAAGTAGTTTCAGTGGACAAAATTATCTGTGAGGAGCTTTTGCAAAGTTTCTTTACAGGAATTTAGGAGAAAAATAGGAGAAATGCGGGTAAAGAAGGTCGCCTTCGGCAAATACCTAGTTTTTACAGTGCAGGAGGCGTCGAGTTGGATCAATTGCAGGTATTTGGGTCGACAATGAGGGCGGCAACAGCTTTGGTGGGTGAATTCTTGACGTCGGCAGTGAACGTCGTTTTTTGCATGCAGAGTGCTCCGGAAACGACGAATGAAAATGACAAATAACAGTCATTTCCTATCTTTTTATGCATTTTCGGCCCTTTGGTGCCTTTTTAGTGATGACGTCATCATGGGTCCAAGTACGGCAGGGTGACGTGGCAGCTGACGTGGGTGGCTAGGTGGCGGTGACATGGTGGCAGGGCAAGCGGGTGGACAGACGACGTGGAGGTGACGTGGAGGCGTGGTGGCGGAAAGGTGAGGTGATGTCACACTGACGGGGGTGTGACATCAGCGAAGGGGGATGGGTTGTAAGTGGTTTCCCCGGAGGCCCCATAGGTGGTAAGAGTTAGGTTGGGGGGGGGTGGGGGGCTCCGAATAGCGCGGGAGCCGACGCGTGGTGGGGGTACGGCAGTAAAACTACCAATCCCCCGGACGCAAAAGGCCGAGCAACTCTCCAGCGAAAACGACCGCCCATCGTTGAATGAGTGGGGCCAGTGATCGGACGGTGGGCGGCAATTGTGGTGCGACGACGTGTTAAGGCAGGGCGACCCGCCTATTAATTTAATAGATTTAAATAAATCAAGCGCGGGGGTGGGTTATAAACATTAGGATTTCGGTTTTTGGGTTTATTCGCACCCATTTATTAATGTTTTAATTTAAAAAACATTATAACAAATGTATTTAGGGCGAAAAAAGGGGTAGGGAGGTTTAATAAGGGCGGGGATTTTAATTTTTTGATTTTTAACCATAGTTTTTTGACAAAAACCCATAGTTTTAGGGTGAAGAGGGTTAATATTAACCCCTGACGGGTTAATATTCCCCAAGAGAGGGCTATATAGCTATAGTGCTAGGGGGAAAGGTATTTACATAGAATTTTGGGATTTTTACATAGATCTTTATAGAATTAGGGAAGGGGGGACTTAGGGAGCTAAATAATATGTCAGTTGTTAATATGACCTTTATGAGATGAATGTAGGGGCAAAGCTTAAGTTTTAAGAGGTAAAACTTAGGAGTAGAAGATAAATGAAATGAGAGTAAAGTTTTTTACACAAAAAAAAATGTGGCTTCTTTTCCTTGATTGAACTTCATAGTTTGACCTGGTACCCTGTCATGAACTGAAGTGGAACAGGACACTTTAGCAGATCTCAAGGTCCTTGGGGATGTTAGTAAATGATGTTTGGGGAAAATAGGGGAAATTAGACATGCTTCCAATGTTTTGTCCTCCACCCTCTACTTTGATGCCAATACCCTGAGTGGAATGAGCCTTTGTACTTGATAAGCCAATTGGTGATGGTCCTCAATTTCTGCAACCTTGCACTACTTACCCATCCTAGTAATCCTAGCATTTTTTCTTCACTTGAAGTGGGTGCACTTGAATTAGCAGACCCTGATTGTTCTCTTTTTCTTTTGACTGCCCTCC
>APFE031625122.1:64090-88967 GCA_000404065.3 Pinus taeda | reverse complement strand
GACTTATCATAGCTGGCCTCTAGCTTGGCTAGTCTATCCTTGGCTTCATTTATTTCTGTCACTTGAGTTTCAAGCTCTCTGACAGCTTTCATCAAGTCCTCCATACTCATGCTAGATTCTGTTGCTGCTGTTGTTGCTGCTGTTGCTCCTGCTGCTGATGTAGCTGTGGTTGGTGCTGGAATGGTAGGAGGGGCTGCTGCTGCTTGTGAAGGAGGGGCAGGGCCAAGAGTTGTAGAAGTTTGAGGGGGTTGGGAGGCTGATTCTCCCTGTCTTCCTTGCCATGCCTTTTCCAATTCTCCTTCCATCTCTAGTATCCTTTTATTCATCTTCATGAGTAAGTCCATGGTGTCATCAAGTTGCTTTTCTTGTGCTAGCTCTGCAGTGTCAGGGTGAATGGTTGGAGGCAATTTTACCTGCTTCTTGAGTGCAGCAATATCATCCTCTTTCTTTTTCATAAGGGCCTTAACACCCTTTGGATCTTTTGGATCATGTCCTAGATCAATGATAATGTCTTCCAATGTCTTTATTCTGTTGTCCTTGGCCTGGGAAGACATCCTTTCCAAATCCAACTATGTATTAGTATTTTTCAGTGATTCTTTTAACTGATGGGCCAGCATGGCCCTGACTGCAAGTGTGGCATACACCATTTCCCCAGTTTGTTTGTGCATCTCTATCTGATCCATGGGGTGTATGTCTTTAGAAAAGACCTCCAAGTTTGTTCTTAAGTAATTTGCAGAGGTTTTGGGATGTGGAACTTTAGGCTTTAAATGAGTAAAAATCATTTTGTCCTCCTTGATATCATAGGCAGCCATCAATCTTTGTTTTTTGGAGGGAGTTGCCTTCAAGAATTGATCATAGAGCTGCACTCTCAACAATTCATTTTGTGCCTTGATCTCCATGAAACCTCCTTGATCCCAGCTGGTTTCTTGCCCTGCTGCCTTGAGGAGGATACCTCTGTGCCTTGCTGCATGGCCTGTTCCAGCTGAAATGAACTAGTGGCAGTCTGCTGGTTGGATTGTCTTTCTCTACTGTGGCTTTCTTCCCTTTCCTCACTGATGTCTTCTTCCTTCGTTTCAGGGTCAACCCCTGGCCTCTTGGCTTCTGGTTGTTGTGTTGACCCGGTTGGAGGTGTGACCTCCTCTCTATCTCACTTTTTTCCTCTCTCTTCATTGAGAGGTGTTTGCAAAACTGGGATTTGGGGTGGTCCAGTTTGTTGTAAAGGGGCTTGCCCTTGAGTTTGATCTTTTGAGGTGCTGGGCTGCCCTGCCTCTGTCTCTTGCTGTTGATCCATTATTTATTTTCCTTTTGCTGTAGCGGTGGTTATAGATGCTTGCTGGGTAGTCTGTGCAGCTGGAGCAGTGGATGTGCCTTCTCCTACTTGGACTGGTTGCTTGAACAGGACCTGTTGACAAGAATCCAAGTCAAGAGTTTTCTCTAAATCTTTCATAGTCTACTCCATTTTCTCTTCCTGAGTAAATTCTTCTACTATTGATTCAGACACCCATTCATCTTGGTTGGCAAAGTGTTCTATTTGTGGATATGGGCAGTGTTTATAGGCTAGCAGCCTATACTTGACTCTCCTAGCACTGATAAAGCCTTGAGGGTCATAAGGGACCCACCAGAAGCTTCTTTTAAGTTTGAGTTGCTGCCCCAATATTTGATCAGCTTCTTTCCAACCATCTTTCTTGTTCATGATGAATGGGCCTAGATGGTCTCTGAATTTGAGATTAGCTTTCTTCTTGGCACTGTGGAAGTGTGTAAGATTAGAGTTTATGAGTTGTCTATAGTACTCCAGGGAAAACAACCTCATATGCACATACCTTGGGAGCCTGTAGGGACAGAGCTCACAACCATAGATTCTGATAACTGTGTGATTTTTGTATAAATACCAATCACCTATTTTGTAGTTCCTGGACAGCTGTAAGATTTTCTGCATATCTTTGGACAATCTGGCAGGAGGAGTCCTCTTTAAGAGGCATGTGACTGGATAAACAAATTGGTCAATAAATTCACAGTAGGAATAGGGAGAATTCTGTATTTGGTGGAAGACTGAAGACCAGAAGATGACAGACCTCCTCTCACCCTGTGAGTCTAGCTTCTTGATTGGGCACTGGAAGAAATCTGTCTGATAATACATGAACAGGTGATAGACGTATGATGAATATTTAAATATTGCTTCCCTTTTCAGCCTTGACAGTTGGTCATGCATCTTGTTGGCAATATACTTGGCATAATTGTATTTTACAGCAGGGGGCTTCTCAAGTCTAGATGCAGATAGCATGACCAACATAGTTTCATCAACATGCTCATTTGTGGTGAATCCCAGCACAGAGGATATCATGTCCACCAGCATCTTGCCTACATCATTGAAATTTGTATATGAAAAAGGAGGTGGCCCAGAAGGTTGGTAGTCTGCCTTCATGAAATTTCTGGCCACTGCAGCAATGTCTGTGCTGGAGAGCTTGGAGCCCTCATCTAGTAAGTAGTTAATGGAAAAAGGGTATAGCAACTGGGTTTTCTTGTAATTGAGCATCTGGTTTATGGAGTCTGGTGTTATGTAGAAGAGCATTCTCCTAGATGGAGACTTTACAACTCTGAGCTTCTGGTCATAGTTTTCTGCATAGAGGTGAATGACTTCAGGAAAGACATTTACAGATGGCAGGAAGTAGGTGGGCAGATTGGACTCCCAGATGCTATACATGTCACTGTTGTCCAAGTGACTTTTCCTCAACTGGAAGAAGGTATGTAAGTGGTTCCTCTCTGCCACAAAATATGCAATGAGGAAATCACTGTCTACCAGTGGCATAGCTTCAAGCTCTTTATTGGGTGGATTCACAGGAGCTACATCCAGTGCAGATGGAGTGGCCATGTCTGATTTTGACTGGATGTTTACTTGAGTTTAGGGTTGGTGCAAAGGCTGAGGAATGCCTGCTAAATTGTGTTTGGCAGTGAGCAGCTTGAGAGTATAAGGAAACTCTTACAGGTTTTGATGAACTGAGGGGCACTCTGTTGGAAGAAACAGAGTGTGTTTGAGCTAATTAGCTGGTTTTTCAAGGGAATTTCTTATAACAGGGATGAGGGACAGTTGTATTTTCTTTTAGCCGGTAGCTCGGCTTCTCCGATTAGTTTTATGGTGAATTTGCAGAAGGGCACAGGTTTCTTGAGAACCTTGCGGTGCAGGGATTTTACCCGGTCTTTGAGTGTTTTTAGTGGACAATTTATCAGTGAGGATCTTTTGCAGAGTTTCTTTACAGGAATTTAGGAGAACAATAGGAGAAATGCGGGTAAAATAGGTCGCCTGCGACAAATACCTGGATTTCTCGGTGCGGGAGGCGTTAAGCTGGATTAGTTGCAGGTACTTGGGTCAACGATGAGGGCGGCAACGACTTTGGCGGGTGAGTTCTTGATTTCGGCCTTTGAACAACGTTTTTTGCATGCAGAGTGCTCCGGAAACGACGAATGAAAATGAAAAATAACGGTCATTTCCCGTATTTTTATGCATTTTCGGCCCTTTGGCGCCTTTTTGGTGATGACGTCATGCTGACATCATCATGGGTCCAGGTACGGCAGGGTGACGTGGCAGCTGACGTGGGTGCCCAGGTGGCGGTGACACGGTGGCAGGGCAGGCGGGTGGACAGATGACATGGAGGTGACATGGAAGCGCGGTGGCGAAAAGGTGAGGTGGCGTCATGCTGACGAGGGTGTGACGTCAGCGAAGGGGGATGGGCAGTAAGTGGTTTCCCCGGAGGCCCCATTGGTGGTAAGTGGTTTAAGGGGGGCGGGGCTCCGAACAGTGCGGGAGGCCGACGCGTGGCGGGGGGACGGCGGTAATACCGCCAATCCCCCAGACGCAAAAGGTCGGGCACGTCCTGTGGAGAAATGACCGCCCATCGTTCGATCACATCACCCATGATAGGACGGCTAGCGGTAATCTTGATGTGACAGTGCGTTAAAACAGGGGGACCCACCTATTAATTTAATAGATTTAAATAAATCAAGCGCGGGGGTGGGTTATAAACATTAGGATTTCGGTTTTTGGGTTTATTCGCGCCCGTTTATAAATGTTTTAATTTAAAAAACATTATAACAAATGTATTTAGGGCGGAAAAAGGGGTAGGAAGGGTTAATGAGGGCGGGGACCATGGATTTTTGGTTTTTAGCCAAAGCTTTGATTGAAAACCCATAGTTTAGGGTCAAAGAGGGTTAATACTAACCCCTGATGGGTTAATATTCCCCAAGAAAGGGCTATATAGCTATAGTGCTAGGGGGAGGGTATTTATATAGATTTTTTTTTGGGGAATTTTCACATAGATCTTTATAGGATTAGGGAAGGGGGGGACTTAGGGAGTTAAATAATATATCAGTTGTTAATATGACCTTTGTGAGGTGAGTGTAGGGGCAAAGATTTAAGTTTTAAGAAGTAAAACTTAGGAATGGAGGATAAATGAAATGAGAGTAAGGATTTTTTACACAAAAAATGTGGTTTCTTTTCATTGATTGAACTTCATAGTTTGACCTGGTACTCTGTCATGAACTGGAGTGGAACTGGACTCTTGAGCAGATCTCAAGGCCCATGGGGATGTTAGTAAATGATGTTTGGGGGGAAAAGGGGGGAAATTAGACATGCTTCCAATGTTTTGTCCTCAAGCCTTTGCTTTGATACCAATATCCTATATGGAATGAGTCTTGTACTTGATAAGCCAATTGGTGATGGCCCTTCCTTTCTGCAACCTTGAACTACTTACCCATCCTAGTAATCCTAACATTTTTTCTTCACTTGAAGTGGGTGCACTTGAATTAGAAGACCCTGATTGTTCTCTTTTTCTTTTGACTGCCCTCCTATCTAAATGTACCCTTATTTCTTCCAAGGACCCAGATTAAGCAGTTGGGCTCCTTCATTTCTCTACCTAGCTAGTCATCTGCCAAGCTTGAGCTGTTTGGACAGGAAACATTCTCTATTCTGCAACAAGCAATTTAAACATGGCATGGTCTAGATTAGGCTATTGGGCCATCCATTAAGTATGATTAGCAGCAGTATTTGTAGAGTATGATACTGCCCAAAGATAGTAGTGGCATTTTGATTGGTCACTTTCTTGGTCTTTAGTTTGGGGTTCATTTTCACTTTTCTTTTGACCATTTGATTTTCTTGCCTTTTGATCATTCTTTTAAGGAATACCCTCTTTTCATTTTTTAATTTTCATAGTATGTATACAAAATATGGAACCTTTGCAGCCTGCAATGATGAACATATTTAGCCCTTCCAATGTCAATCATGAAAGATGAAACCTATTGGTATAGGAACCTAACAGGTCAAACGATGTGTCACTACAAAAAAAGAGATGTCACCATAGGTTGGTTCGACCCCTCCAAGTTGTCACAGGTTTTAGGATTGCAATCTGAGTTTCTAATCGACAAAACTTATCTTGTATTCCACAAGTGAAGGTGTAGTCATAGAATCAACAAACTACACCACTAGCCACGCTTCTTGTTTCCAAAAATCTGAGCTATCAAATATGACTGTCCCTGTCCAAGATATATATGTATGCACTTGAGATATTCGAGCTACAAGTCCACTGTTGTCCTGAGCATAAGTCTCCTCCACAACTAATATAAACACTCTACAGTAGACTATCCCTTAGATCTGAGGTTGACACAGTCAACAATTCTATTATTGTTCGATATCCAAGCTTTTACACTTCAATTTGAGCTTCACTACTTCAGGCCTATCATAGGGGTATAAGATCAAGTTTCCCATAGAAATTATAATAATATGAGCTCATTTTCCACAGTTTTATCCCTCTTATAGACCATTGTTCGAACTATAATGGAGGTTGTCAAAGGTTTCAAGCTCCTGTTGTTCACACACTTTTCCAAATGGTAATCGTTCTGAGGTATCTACACCAAAGTTCAAGCTCCAATATGAAAATTTTCTTGGATGTTATTAGCACTATCTACAAATGTAAATTTGAGCTTTATATGCCTCCAAAGTTACTATTATGTAGTCTAAACTTGCAAGCATCCTTAACACTTAAAATGCCCAAACAATAAACTTCTCCTCGGCCTACTCAGGTTTTGTCTCCTTTTGTGTTACTTAGTGTGGTCACAAACACGGGTCCAAGGTCTAAAATATAACCAATCACATATTTTAACTCAACCTCTTAAGCTTTTAAAGTTCTTCTCGACCTCCTTTCTGTCTTTCTCTAGTATCTCTATGATTTGCACCAAACTGGATGAGTAAAAATGAATGGGTTCATATTTATATTTATAGTCGCTTGTCTTTAATGAAAACACGTTGGTTGGGTTGGAGGGATAACATAACCTATTTGGAAGTCGACCTGTGTTAGAAACATATATAAATACATATTTTTTGACATATTTTGATTGATTTTGGGGAATGAATTAATATGTATTTTGAGGATTTAAGGACATATTAATATAGATTGTTGTTTGGATGGATAAGATTTATAAGATATGGCATGAATAAGATAGAGAGTAAAGCTCATAATGATTATTATTAGGGTCTAAGAAATTTAATGAGACAATTTTAGGGTCTAAAATTGGAATATCATTTTTTAGGAAGGAGTCATGCATACATGGAAAAGGATCCCTCATTCATCAACAATCTAGGGTTTGTCATTATGATTCACTCTTCATGTTGAGGGGACCCTCTTAGGGTTTTCACAATGAGGTTAGGGTTATTCATGTATCACAAGAATATTTTCCATCTCCATTAATTCCATATTGACATCAATGATAACTTTGACCAATAGACTCTATCTTGGAAGCTTGGTGATATGGACAATTCCCTATCTTAAAGGAATTCTGGAATAATAGCCAAACTTTTCCATTTTGTGAAGTGTATTATAGATTCTACACTTGTATCTGGGGTTGGATGGGTTCTTGGATGAACTAAGTATAAAGGGAGGATACCTTTTTCACCTTCCCATAGTTAGATTATATTTGGTGTGGGTCCCATTTGGGAAAATCTTGGTGAAACCAGATATCTATTCGAATGACAAAAGAAGATGGAGTGGGACTCGTTTGGGAAAATAGTGGTGAAGCTAGATATCTATTCAACCTGTGGAAGCATCCATAGTAGGGCTCTTTTGGAAAAACCTTGGTGAAGTCGGATCCCTATTTGACTGGTGAAAGCATCTGGAGTGGGACCCGTTATGGAAAATGTTGGTGAAGCGAAGTATCTATTTGATTGATGGAGGCATCTAGAGTGGGTCCCTTTGGAGGATTATTGGCATAAGGTCAAATTACCTCGAAAATGAAGTTTATATTCAAAGGTCCAAGGGTCTGGGGAGGATGCCACTTTAAAAAATTTGGGTGCACCAGATTTTCCCCAATATTGGATATCATGTGGTTTTGTTAATATGCACAACAAGGTTCGCTTGGTGGGATCCAAAAAATAGGATGAGGTTGCATACCATTGTTTAAGTAATAAAATATATTCTTATTTACTTAAAATAAGTAAGGGAATTATGTGTAAGGAAATTATGATGGGGGGTGTCCTCATTGCTAAATAATAAATTCCTGATAGCCTAGTATTTAATGTGCAAACTAACCACACAATTATTCCCAACACATTGACTTAACTTTGTGTTGTTATCAATGTAGTGATCTATGAGACAATAGAATCCCTAGGACGTTTTGATCTTAGGAAAACCCTGCCATATTAAAAATGGTTTATTAATATACCATCAATCCAAAAGGGGTCTTAGAAGATGTAGTGATATTCATGGATTCATGGGAGTATCCTTCTAATTTCATGGTTATACAACCCAATTCCTTGTTTGGGGGCTATCTTTTGATCCTAGAAAGGCCATGGTTGGGCACTACAGACACATATATTTGTAGAAAATTTGGTAACATGAAAATATCTCATGATACCTCCACCAAACAGATTACCATATATCCTCTTAATAATCCCATAATTGATCCTGAAATTCCATTTTGGGAAGATGGAGATGAAGCTGACAAGGAAGTGGTTGCTCGTCAAGTACTCACCATAGATTGGTATCTTTCCCTCAGACATAAAAATGAGGACAAATAAATCAATGACTTTATAGTCTCCTCCCCCTTGTCCAATTCACACATTCTTACCCACATAATGGACCCTGAAGTTGATCTGAATTGGATCCTCAAACAATTCCATGATTATTAAGAATGAATGACAGACTTCAAGAAAGCTTATAGCTCTCAGAAATAACCTCTGAATAATGGTAATTTGCTGCAACACGGAGTGATGAGGATCTTTGGTCAAAGCACGCTGACCGTTGGCCCATGGAGATTGTGCATGGCGCAAAAATGGCAACTGGGAAGCTCAAACCCAAAAAAAGAGGTCGTTCCTAATACGTGATTAGCGCAAAGCGCTAATCACGTATTGCTAGGCAAAACCCCTCGAGAAGGAAAAGCCCCGAGCGCTCGGTCACAAGGGAAACCAGAAAACCATGGGAAAGTGCTAAAACCAATAGGCGGGTCCCGCGCTCAAAACCGGTAGAATATTGAAAGAATTTCAGGCGGTAAGTGGGTTTGGTCAAAGACCTAGCAATTCCATACACCGAGTGATGCATGTTCGGCAGGGAGAGAGAAAAACTGCTTACATCACAAACTAAAAATTGACCAACTCGATCGTGTGATATAAGCGAAGATCGTAGGATCTGTTATCACTGACAAAATTTCGATGCTAAATGTTTGCAAATAAGCACATGAACCCTTTTAGCAATTTCGCAGCGCAAAATGTTCAAGTGATTTCGCAGCGCATAATTCATATTTTGCACTGGCTGTGCTACGAAACGCCATGGAAGGAATTAAGCAGTGAGGCTAATATACCAGTTTCTTTGGTTCATGTTGATGATTCTGAGTCTCCAGAGGATCAATATGGGCAAATAAACTTTTCTAATGAATCCTCGTTGGATTTCAGGAATGATGAGCGGATCCATGTTACTAATGAAGTGCGTAACAGTGGTCATGCCACATTAGAGGAGGGATTGGCTCAAACCCAAGGCTTATCACTAATTTCTTCAGCTGTTGATGTTATTCAAGCTCATTATCGTTGGCTATAGAAACGAAACGTGAAGGCTTTCGCTACAGTTTAAATACCCGGTGTCTATCACCGTTTCCGGTCTTCAATACTCCTGCTCATTGGTATAAATAATAAAGCCATGGTTTTGTGTCTCAGGTTTTCCATGGGTGGAAATCAATGTCCTATTTGCTTGGAGCCTATAACAGCGGATGCATTTTTGGATCAATATAAGTTCTGCTATCACTGTATACTACAGTGGTCTGAAGTGCTTTCCAACCAACAACATAAGGCCTTTTCACATCTGCCTTACCCTCTTTGCAAGATGCAGAATACCTCAATAATACATAATTTTATTGGTCCAACATTTCAATGCCACTATGTCTCAAAGTTTCCTGCAAAGAGCTTTGACTTGTCAGAAGCACACATTCACAGATTAAAGGTCTATTCTGAGCCTCCAGATGTTGCAGTTAGCAATAATCAAGCTTTGGGTACTGGAAACAACATCGGAATCTGCCAAGTAGTCATTGGTTGCAATGTTGGATACAGAGAGAGCTTCAGGCTCTAATGCAAGAAGAGGATGTGGACATTGTTATGCATCATGTCCTTGGAGTTTTAGAATCTTTCCAAAGAAGGACAACGCAAAAGATTGGAATCAAGACATGCACAATACAGGTCATCAGTTTCAGATGCTGTAAGGCCCTTCATATTTGAAAACTCCGGTAGATTGGCTAATGAGCTCGAGGCATTTCTCATTTCAGGTTTAGACATTGCAGCTTACGATGAGTTTACCTTTCAAGGAGGCACAACTGGGTTTATTTCAGGGAGCTCCTCTGGCAGGAAACTCTTTAATAGAGATGAAACTGTGCTGTATGCTTCATTTGAGGCTGCTCAGAATGTAAACACTGACAGATGCCAAAGAAACGAACAGTCTCAATGCCTTGATCTACTTAATGAAGATGTGGAATTTGGATTTGGTTGTTGAGTTCAAATAGAACAGGAGCTATAGAGAAAAGTACAGTCAATATGATACTCTAGCTATAAATGTCTCATGAGGTTTTGGAGCGGAAAGTTGCAAAGCAGGCCAATCCTAAAGAGTCTGTATTGTAGCGGAAATAGGGGATTGATACTGCGAATTTGGTTTATTCGCAGTCATTAATTGGGGTTTTGAACCCGCAACCTAGCGTTGGATTGGCAATTCTTCCTGTGTATACCCTGAGGAAAACGGGTGGCAATCAGAAAGAAAAAGAAATATATTTCAAAGACTTCGATCCACGTCAACAACTCCCAGACAGCAGCAATGTTGATAGGCTTCGGGACTTTATAAAGCATGTATATGTTGACAAGAGGTATAACGGTGATAGAGGCGGTGATAGAACTAGCGGTGTTATGGTGATCGTTCTGGATTCGGTGATATTTGGAGTTTTCCAAATTTGATTAACTTTTTCTTGTATGAGAACGGGCTCAGCGATTTCGTGGAGCTTAACTGTCTCACCCCCCGGCACCGTCGAGTACGAGGCATAGGATTGTAGTATCTTCCTTTTGGAGAGACAGCATATAAAATGGTCGTTGCTGCAGCTCAGCACTTTGTAGCCTGTCAGTCTCGCATTACTAATTCTGCCAGAAGTCGTTCTTCGGGGACTGCATTGCCCTCAAAGAATACAGGGAGCAGTAATGCTACCAGCTCACTAGGTCAAATTGCCCACTACCAGGGCCTACGGTCGAATATAAGCAGAGACTTGGGACAACTTCAGAGCCATGCAGAGGCAAATTTTAAGCAAGTGTTGAGGAAGGCACTTAGTGGTGGTTCCAAGGGTCCCAAGGGAGTGGTCACTTGTAACAGTGGGATGAATCTGGTTTTTGTATCAGCTGAAGTGGCCCCCTGGAGTAAAACTGGAGGTCCTGGTGTTCTAGGAGGATTGCCACCTGCGTTGGCTACACATGGTCATCGGGTTATGATAGTATCCCCATGTTATGATCAGTATAAAGACTCATGGGATACTAACGTATCGGTTGATGTAAAAGCAGGTGATAGAACTGAAACTATGCGATTCTTCCATGTTTACAAGAGGGGAGTAGATCGTGTGTTTGTAGATCACCCATCTTTCCTTGAAAAGGTTTGGGAAAAAACAGGTGGAAAGATTTATGGTCCTCAAACTGGGGTGGACTACCAAGACAATGAACTTCGTTTTAGCCTCTTATGTCAGGGAGCTATTGGATGTTTCAGGAACAAGAATTTACTTTTATTCAGGTTCTGCTCAAGTTGTGTTTAAACACAGCTATGATGCAGAAACAACATATGAATATGCTACAGAGAACAGCTTGTTTGGTCAAGCAGATGTCAGCTATCGCCTAAAACAGATCTTTCAACCAAAGGATGAAGCTTTGGCATTGCAGAGCAAAACTGAGTCATTGAAGTTGTCAAGAATACAGACTGAAGAAGTCTCTCCATCACTGCCAGCTGTCACACAAGACAAATACGAAGTTATATGATACACAGGATATCTGGCGTTGTTCAAAGCATACGAAAATATAGGACTTAATCATGGAATACAAAAGCATAGTTGATGCGGCAATTGAATTATGGCCCAAAATGCAGCCTACAGCACATCAAAGACCATCAAACAGGGGCCTATGTTTCAGGGCAACAGAAAGGATGTGTCATTGAAGGCAAACATGGAGCATTAAAGGTTCATCACAGCTATCTCAGCCAAACTCCAGATGTCAGATAGAATTTGAGTCCTATTTGATTTAGAAGTCTAGAAGATCTAGTAGAATTAGAATTTTAATTGTTTTAGGATTCCAGCTCTGTCTATTAATAGTCAGCTGAAATTATTAGTTAGTTAAAAAGTTAGTAGGTGTCATCATAGGCAGAATCGAATTCCCCTCATGCTGGAGGAGGAATATCGATTAGTTAGAGTTGTGTTGCTATATATAGCTGAATGATCTTTGTAACAGGGGTTGGATATTTATGCAAAAAACAGAGTTATATTGGCCTGTGTATAAAGTTTCTTTACAGTAATAGAATGACTGTTTTATTCTTCCCAAGATTCATACTTTGTTAAAATGCTCAAGATGTTTGTGGTTTTGTCTTACCAAATGTAAGTTTTACAGCTTTATAAGTATGCAATCACTCTGAATTCACCTAGTGCTCAGACTTCCTGTGTATACTTATAAGTTGAGGTTCTTGTCCTTTATGTTTTACAGCTCTTTAAGTACACAATCACTCTGAATTCACCTAGTGCTTAGACTTCCTGTGGGTACTTACGAGTTGATGGTTATTTGATGAATGTCTTGAATGTTTAAACATTACATGCCTTGGTTTCTATGAATGAACAGTTAATAGTTTACTGAAATATGTTTAACTCCATAAGCCCAATGGAAGAGATGTTATGTTGTCTGTCCAACCAACATGTTTACTAAATTTTCATTTCAAGAGTTAGCCCTCTTTGTGTCTAAAGATAAATCCGTAGTTTGTTTTGAGAGAGCCCTCTCAGGTTAGGGAGGCTAATCCCTAGCTAAAAGCCTGGTCTGAAACAGTTACATAAGGTCTTACTGATTGGCAGCCATCAGTACTGGTTTTGTGATAACAGGATCTAGGGGCTCTAGATCAAACAACGGAGGTTCAACCCGATGGATGACCAGACCCAAGGGAGAAATAAGCTATGACACATAAATATTTGAAGTCTAATTTGATCGATGAGTCGACAGAAGGATCCATTTCGTAGGCATTTGGGAAATAATGGAAAAAACGACCGTTCAGGAAGAATTGACACTCGATTCACAAGAAGACAAGTGGCAACCTCTCTGTAAAGCATTACACAACAACGATGATGCAGGGTAGAGGAGTCCCAGCAGACAGAGGCATGCAATTCAAAGAGCTAGGAAGACGAAGCAAATAGTCGAAGAAACAAACAAGCTTTAAAGCCACGAGATGAAGAGACAAGACAGAGAGAGATAGTGAGGTAGAGAAGCAGTGAAGAAGCTGAAGGCCGAGAGACATAAAAAGAAAGGCAAAATTGCAGAGAACAGAGAAGTCGAGCTGGCCATCAGAGTAAGGGTAGCATCGAGCAGACAGAGACAAATTGAGGTCAAAATTCAATAAGGGGAGTCTGTGAACTCTAAGGACTTGGGAATTCCAAGTGCCATCCTACTGATCATCCTCTGTCAAATGAGGCTCAGATTGAGCTCCTTATTGTAAGACTCTGCTTTAAAAACATAATAAAAAGGTCACCACTGAAAACTGGACCAGGAGACATAGCCCAGGAGGATTGGGTGATCTCCTTATTAAATTTTTGTTGTGTTTCTATTTTGCATACTGTGATCTCTTACAGTTTCAAGTGTCTGTTTATTTTGCAATATTATCGATCTGTTACCTAAGATAACATAGACACACACACACCAGCACATGAAACTATAATACCTTCATTAATTTCCTGAGGTCACCTAGGGGTGATTTCAGATCAAGTGGTATCAGAGCTATAGTTTGTTAAGGTTATATAAGCTTGTGCTGGATTTAGTTGTTGAATGATAACTAGATCAGAGCTCAAATTAGGAGAAGGAGAGTTTGTCGAAACTAATCTTGAAATTGGAAGAGTTTGTCCTCAGAAGACAATGTCAAAGGAAGGTTCTGTGGGGCTAGACCCTCAATTTATAGATAGTTTCCTGGCCATAAGGTCCATGGTAGAGGAAATGTATAAGAATTTTAGAAAACATAAAGATGAAGATTCATCAGGTTCCAAACAAGATAAAGGAGAAGAAGAGTCTCTCCTCCATGACTACTCAAAAGGCAAAGGGAAAGAAGAAAACTTTATCACACCTCCTAATAGCCCTAAACATAAAAAGAAGACATCTTTGATTAAACTAGATGTTAAATTCGATTTACCAATATATGATGGAGAGTTGAATGGAGAAAAGCTGGACAATTGGATCAGACAAATTGATGTTTATTGTAGAGTGCAAAGTATCGATTTAGAAAAGAGCAAGATTAAGCAGGCCAACCTATGCCTTGGAGGCACTGCCTTGGTTTGGTGGGAAGGCAGGACCCAAGCTGACATGAAGATACATGGTAAGACTCTTTCTGTCTAGAGTGAATTTGTTTCTACAATCAAAAGTCAGTTCTATCCACTGGCCTACATGCAGCAAGCCATGATGAGCTGGCAAACTCTTTGACAATTGAAAGGGAAAAGTGTACAAGGTTACACCCAAGAATTTAGGAAGAGAGCTTGATTCTAGGAATATCATTAGACTCACTTGAGACTCTGTTGAAGTACATCGGTGGTCTACACAGCTACATGACGCACACTATCCTCATGTTTAATCCCACTAGTATAGATGACGTATCTATTCAAGCTACTCATCTAGAAGCTAGAGGAAAGAATGGGAACCCAGAAGTTGGGGAATCATCCCAACCCACTTCAAGTAAGAATAAGGAGAAAAGAAAATAGAAATGGAAAGCAAGGAAGGCCAACACTGCATATAAAAGCAAGTCTTCATGCACTTACTGTAAGAAGGATGGGCATGACGATGAGCACTATTGGATTCTGCATCCAAAGCTGAGACCTAAGAAGTTCGAGGGCAAGAAGAAGAAGACTGCTACAACTATTCAGAAAGATTTGGGGTTAGACTTAGGAGATGAAACAACCATTGCAGCCACAGGTATAATAGGTAAGAATTCTGAAGCATCTACTAGTAATTCTGCACAATCTACTATTGATGAAGAAAATGAGAGAAAAAGACATGAGCTTTTCCATATTCAAGTTATTTCCAAACATCAAAAGATTGATACTTTGTTTGATAGTGGCTCACAAGTAAATTTAATTTTTGAAGTAATCGTAAAGAAGTTGGGATTACTGACTACACCTCACAAGAAACCATACCCATTAGGATGGTTAAGTGATAAAGCACAACTACAAGTGACTAGACAATGAAAACTTAAGTTTTCTTTTGGGTCAACATTTTTTAGATGATGTTGAATTAGACATAATTCCTTGGATATATGTGGAATTGTTTTAGGAAGTCCTTACTTGTATGATAGAAAAGCTATTTTCTATAAAGCTGAGAACAAGTATCTACTCATTAAATATGGAATCGAATACTTTGTAAGAGCTCATAAGCTCAAGAATAATTACACTCATAAACTCAGGGTAGATGAAATGAATTATAAATTCATGCAAACAATTTTTACTGATGTTTGTAAAGGAAAAGAAACATGATAAAACCAATGTATTTGAGGGCTGTGATGCTAAACAGAAAGCTGATTTAGAAAAAGTTGATTCAGAGTATGATATCTTGTTTCAAGAACCTAGAGTTCTGCCACCCAAAAAGGAAATAGTGCATGATATTAATTTGCAGCAATATGCTCCATTGCCTAACATTGGAATGTACAGTTTTTCCACTTTAGAGAATGTGGAAATCAAGAAGCAGGTGCAGGAGTTGCTCGAGAAGGGGTTCATCAAACCTAGCACATCACGATGTGGGTCACCAATCGTTTTGGTGAGAAAGAAAGATGTCTTGTGGAGAATGTGCATTTATTACCGAGCACTGAATAAGATAACGATAAAAAATGGTTATCCCCTTCCTCGCATAGATGATCTATTAGATCAATTGAAAGAAGCTGTTTATTTTTCCAAGTTAGACTTGCATAGTGGATATCATTAGGTCAGAGTTGCAGAACAAGATGCATGGAAGACTGCTTTCAAAAAAAAGCAGAGATTTTGAGTGGTTGGTTATGCCTTTTGGCTTAACTAATGCTCCTACTACTTTCATGAGAATAATGAATGATGTACTCAGACCTTTTCTTGATGATTTTGTTATTGTATATCTGGATGACATTCTGATATTTAGCAAAACTTGGGAAGAACATTTAAAGCATGTTAAGTAGACACTAGATGTTTTGAAAAGAGAAAAACTCTATGTTAAACTCTCAAAATGTGAATTTGGAAAAACATCTTTGAATTATTTGGGACATATAGTAGGGGCTGGTGAATTGAAGATAGATCCCTCTAAGGTTGCAGTCATTGTAAACTAGCCTAAACCCGAATCTGCTACAGAAGTTAGGAGCTTCTTAGGAGCAGCACAATATTGGAGAAATTTTATTTCTAACTTTTCCTTAATTGCGGCTCCCTTACATGCTTTAACAGGATTGAACAAGGTGTTTCAGTGGGGAGGCAAACAGCATAAATCCTTCGACACCTTGAAAGAAAATATTAGTACAACACCAGTACTAACACTGCCATATCTTCAAAGGTTGTTTGAGATCCAAACGGATGCCAGTGACTATGCCATGGGAGCAGTGTTGATATAGCACGGTAAACCCATATATTATAATTTTGAGACATTTAATTATGTAGTAGTTAACTATCCCACATATGATAAAGAATTGTATACATTAGTATAGAGACTGAAAAAGTGGAAACATTACTTAATGGGAAAAGAAAAAGTTATACATATTGATCATCAACCACTTCAATATCTACACTCCCAAACTAAGTTGCAACAATCGAGACACTATAGATGGATGGGGTTTCTACAACAGTTTCATTTAGTCATCAGATATAAAAAATGCATACACAATAAGGTTGCAGATATGTTATTTAGACCCATTACAAATGCATCTACTATACTTAAGCATAATTCTGTGTTACATGAGAGCTACATTGAACAATATGCTCAAGATATAGAATTTAAACATGTATATGCAACTTTAAGTCATGGAAAACGAGTAGAAGAATTGGATTATCATATTAAGGACTGACTCCTATATCATTGTGGGAAGCTATGCATTCCACAAACTGAAAGAGTAAAGATAATTCGAGAAGCACACACTTCTCTAATACTAGGTCACTTTGGGGTAAGTAAAACAATTGCAAAATTACAAAGATTTTTTTATTGGCCAAAAATGAATGAGACAGTTTCTAGATATGTAAGAGGGTGTACTATGTGTGCTAAAAGCAAGCCCAACAATAGAAAACTAGGCTTGTTACACTCCATACCAGTTCCTTCTCATCCTTGGGAAAGTGTTTCCATGGACTTTGTTGGAGGACTGCCTAAATCTAGGAAAGGTCATGATTATCTGATGTTGTTGTGGATAGGTTCAGCAAAATGTGTATTTTGATACCTTGTAATAAACATATTACAACGGAACAAACTGCAAAACTATTCTTTTAACATGTATGGGTTCATTTTGGATTACTCACTTCCATTATATCTGATCAAGACACTCGATTTGTGGGAAATTTTTGGTCAAGTCTATGGGAACTGATAGACACCAAATTGAAGAAAAGCACAACTTTCCATCCACAAACCAATGGCCAGACAGAAGTAGTAAATAGGACAGTGATCCAGTTGCCTAGGGGATATTGCAGCAAGCATCCTAAGCTTTGGGATGAACATTTGTGTTATGTGTAGCATGCTTACAACCGAACCAAACATTATTCCAGACAGAGATCTCCTTTTGAGACTTGTTTTGGTTTCACACCAAGGTCTCCCTTGGATTTTGTCTTTGTTAAGGACATAATAGTTGAGGGACACAACGATGTGGATGAGGCAACTACGTTCATTGAAGAAATCCAAGAGATCCATCAGTCATTACAGGAACAATTGGAAAAGAGCCATGCCAAATACAAGGCAAGGCATGACAAGCATCAGATGGAGCATAGTATCCAAGTTGGTGATCAAGTCTGGTTGTATATTAGCAAGTACAGGATGCAAGGTGAAGGTAAAAAGATGAAACCAATAAGGTATGGACCTTTAAGGATCCTTGAGAAAATTGGTGAGAATGCTTTTCGCCTTGATTTGTCAGCTTATATGCACATCTACTTAGTCATCAATGTAGATAGCTTGAGACTATTTGAACCTTCGTTAATTGAAGATCCTGAAGAACAGAGTCAATTGCCTTCTATTGATGACCTGCTACCTGAATATCTTAATGAATTGTAGGAAGACACAGTTCTAGACAGGAAGGTGAGAACGACGCACAGGGGAGATGTTGAGTACCTAAGAATTGGGCTTAGGGGTTCAAAGCCAAGCAGTGAAAAATGGATAGAGATTGAACAGGTGAGAAAGTTGTATCCTCACTTAGTCAATGCTTGAAAACCGACTTTTGGTGGTCCAAAAGCTTTTTCAGTGGGAAGGTCATGATTCGAATTTGATCCTTAAACAATTCCATGATTGTTAAGAATGAATGACTAACTTCAAGAAATCTTATAGCTATCAGAAATAACCTCTGAATAATGGCAATTTGTAGCCAGAACGGAGCGACGAGGACCTTTGGTCAAAGCGCGCTGACCATTGACACATGGAGGCTGTGCATGGCGTAAAAATGGCAGTTGGGAAGCTCAAACCCAGAAATGGAGGTTGTTTTTGATATCGCTGGACAAAACCCCTCGAGAAAGAAAAGCCCCGAGCACTCAGTAACAAGGGAAACCAGAAAACCATGGGAAAGTGCTAAAACCAATAGGATGGTCCCGCGCTCAAAACCGAAGGAAAATCAGAGGCATTTTGGGCGGTAAGTGGGTTTGGCCAAAGACCCAGTGATTCCATACACTGAGTGACGCGTGTCTGGGGGGAAGAGAGAAAAACCACTTACATTGCGGACTAACGGTCGAGCAACTCAACCGTGCGATATAAGCGAAGACTGTAGGATCTGAGGGCTCCATATCAAACGACGGAGGTTCAACCCGATGGATGAATGGACCTAAGGGAGTAATAAGCTACAACGCATAAAGATTTGAAGTTTGATTTGATCGATGAGTTAACAAAAGGATCTGTTTCACAGGCATCTGGGAAATAATGGAGAAAACAACCATTCAGGAAGAAATGACACTCAATTCACAAGAAGACAAGTGGCCACCTCTCTGTGAAGCGCTACGTAGCAACGATGATGCAGGGTAGAGGAGTCCCAGTGGACAAAGGTAGGCAATTCAGAGAGCTGGGAAGACGAAGCGAACAGTCGAAGAAATGAACTGGCTTTAAAGACACGAGCTGACAGAGACAAGACAGAGAGAGACAATGAGGAAGAAAAGCAGTGAAGAAGCCAAAGGCTGAGAGACACAGAAAGGAAGGCAAAATTGAAGAGAACAGAGAAGCCGAGTTGACCATCAGAGTAAGGGCAACATCGAGTAGATAGAGACCAATTGAGGTCGAAATTCATTAAGGGGAGTCTATGAACTCTAAGGACTTGGGAATTACAAGTGCCATCTTGTTGATCATCCTCTGTCAAGTGAGACTTAGATTGAGCTCCTTATTGTAAGACTCCGCTTTAAAAACATAATAAAAAGGCCACCACTGAAGACTAGACCAGGACGTAGCTCAGGAGGATTGGGTGAACTCCTTATTAATTTTTTGTTGTGTTTCTATTTTTCTTACTATGATCTCTTATGATTTCAAGTGTTTGTTTATTTTGCAATCTTATCGATCTATTGCCTAAGATAACATAGACACACACACCAGCACATGAGTCTATAATACCTTCATTAATTTCCTGAGGTCACCTAGGGGTGATTTCAGATTAGAAGTTCAGGGTTCTCTTGTCACAGTAGATACACCACACGTAGAACATGAATCCTCTTCTAAATAAGAACAAGGTTCAACTTTGGAAACCAGAGAAATTGGATCTAAAAAATCCTTTAATATCAATTAAGGACTATAAGATAATTATAAGGAACGATTAATTAAGGTTTTACAAAAGCATAATGATGCTTTTCCTAGGAATAAATTGACATGAAGGAGGTCCATATTGATTTGTGCACTCACCACATATATAGCAAGGAGGACTCTATACCCATCCATCAACCTCAACGACAAATGAATCTTGTTTTGTGCAACATAATTAGAGAAGAGATGTAGACTTTTCCTTTAGTTAATTTCATTTACCTTGTTTTCGATAGCCAATGTATCTCTCCTCTTGTAATTGTGCCTAAAAAGAATGGAAAGTGGAGAATTTTTATTGATTACAAAGAACTCAAAAAAACCATCAACAAAGACCACTTCCCACTACCATTTGACTAGGTACTAGACACATGAGGAGGAAATAAGTATTTTTGTTTCTCTAATAGGTTTAGTGGATACAATCCTATTCAAATCACTCTGGAATATCATGATAAAACCATGTTCACTTTTCTTTTGGGGACATTTTCTTGTTGTGTTTTTCCATTTGCACTCTATAATACTCCCGCAACTTTCCAATGAAGTGTAATTAGAACATTCACTAACATAACCCATGAGTGCATGGGAATTTATATGGATGACTTGATAACTTATGGCGATTATTTGATATTGCATTGGAAAATAAAAAAAAATGTATTAATAAGGTCTAAGGAATTTCACAAAGACTCCAATAAAGGAAATGTAACAATCTTAGTCAAAATTCCATGTAAAAGTTAATAAAGATGAAAATAAGACCAAGGTCATGGGACATGTATTCCAAGATGAATGGTGGGAAAAACATCCTAGTGGGTGTTCATTTCAGTGATTATGGCTAAAGGAAAATGGAAAAGGCAATGGAAAAGGCTTTGGAAAGAAAAAGTGACATTAATTGGAATTTTATTTATGAAAATAATGGAAATTAGGAGAGAAGGAAGGTGAAAGGTCACAGGTTGCATGCGAGGAGGAAAATAATGGAAAATGAAGAAAATAGAGGCATCATTGATATAAAGGCTTCTGAGGATCATGGAATTTTGTTAGTTTAGTTTTGGAGCTCTTTCTCTATTCTATCTCTCTCTCACTCTTGAAAACTTAGAGTTTTCTTGGAGCACTTCAACATTGGATCAAGAAAAGAAAAGAAGGCAGAGGAAGCAAAGATCAAGCAAGGAAGAGAAGGATTAAGAAACTACAGTGGGATTATTTGTAGGTATCAAGTTGCATGTATGATTTCCTTACTATTTTTTTCATGCATGGTTATGCATGTGTGTTATTGGTTCTCTTGTTGCCATGGGCGTGGGTTTTTCCAGGTGTGACAATGTTTTTCAACCTAGCATTTCCATTTCCGGATAGCCATGGTGTGATGGGGTTCTCATGTTTTGGTTGAGTTTGATTTTTGAATGGATTCAAAACTGAGTGAGGTGGATCTTTGAAAGGAAGAAAAAATGGCCTAGTGATCCATGAATGAGACCATGGATTGTGGTAAAGCCTTGGTCTAGTAACCATTGAACCATACTGTGGTTTGCAGTAAAGCTAGATTTTGTGTTGCCTCGATGATCCTAGGAATCCTAGACCGATGAATGGCAGGATATATGGTAAATTCTGGAGGTGGGTTCCCTTGATTAGGCTTAGGAATCATTGGTCAGTGAATGACATGATATATGGTAAATCCTGGAGGGTGGTGTCTTGATTATGGCCTAGTGATCCCTAAATCGGACTGTGGATTGCGATAAAATCTAGAGACTAGGAGACAATAAAATTCCTCACGGTGTAGGTGGAGAAATCTGGTGGCATCCATGCTTGTTTAAGGCCTAGTGATCTATGTGGATTACGATAAAACTTGGTTATATTGATGTGGGTAAGGTGGTTTAGCCTCAGGAAGCCTTGGTTGAGTTTTGGTTAT
The DNA here is from genome assembly GCA_000404065.3 of Pinus taeda. Classification (NCBI taxonomy): domain Eukaryota; kingdom Viridiplantae; phylum Streptophyta; class Pinopsida; order Pinales; family Pinaceae; genus Pinus; species Pinus taeda. The sequence continues at coordinate 67,395 of APFE031625122.1, read as the reverse complement.
GAGTCAAACATTCATGCTTGGAATATGGCACAGGGATGATTGGTTGAAAGAAAGATTTGGTTCAACTAATCTATGGTTGGGTGGTTCGTGGAATTCCCAAACCTAGTTGGATTTTACATTCATTAATAAGAGTTCCTTTTCCTTGGTATTTTATTAGAAAATGTATTGTTTCATATGTAGCATTTATGGTTGTTGTATCCTTGTTATTTATGTTGTTTAAATGTTGGTTATGAGTATGTTTTATGACTGATGATGTATGGTTCTCATCATGTTTTTATTTGTAAATGAATTATCAATGAATATATGATCTAATAGATGATAATTCAGCTAATGTGATAAGGCATCAATGCTTCTTAGCAATTCTCAAATAAGTATGAGACCCCTATGCTTAGACCTATTGTTATGACCTGTAGAATGCATATTTGTGACATGTTTGATGAAATTCATGTCATGGCTAGTAGGGGTCTAGTTAAGTGTTTGTTCAATTATTTGCATTCGTATCATTGTCTAGATGTAATATTTCATTTTTGTAAATTTCATGGAGTTCTAGGTAGTGGCTTGAGTCCTCGCCCTGAAAAAGTGGCACAGAATCCAGGGTTGCTGGCTCTGAACTAGCTAAAAAACACTCCAGTTGTTGGGTTTTGTTATATTCTTTCCACGACTAGCCCACATAGTTTACCAGGGGGTTAGAGGGGGGGCGGATCCCCCCATTGATTGCGCCAATTATGTAGTGGGGGGGTCACGAGGGCTTTGAGGCATGCAGGTAACCCCACTATAGGTTGGGCAAACCCACCTATGGTTTTGTGCATGATTTTCGCACATGTTTTTGGACGCGATGGTTTTCAGTCCATGGTATTGGACGTGATTTTTTTCGGTCCATGGTATTGGTTGCTTCAGCATGTATAAATATGTATTATGACATTGAAAGGAACATAATGAAAAATCATGTTGGTAGTCCCGGTTTTGGGATCTAGGAGAAAATTTCTATGTAAATGTGTTCTGTGTGTTATGCTATCGCATTGTCTATTTTCTGTGTTTTAGAATTCATATGCAGGTAATTTATGTACACGGTTAAAATCTACATTTGGTATCAGAGTTGTTTTGGCTTCAAGGGAATGCCTTTGTTGCTGAGGGGTTTCGCTCAGGCCTGTGGTAGACCTTGTTCAATGGGAGATCTGCGAGATCGAATCTAGTGGTGAAAGAAAATGGCCAGTAGTGGAAAGATAGAGATCGAGAAATTTAATGGTCAGAGTTTTGAGTTGTGGAAACTCAAGATGGAGGATCTGTTGGAGATCAGTGGATCACAGTAGATCTAGGTACTAAACCAATGGGAGTGTCCGATGAAGAATGGAAGAATTTGGATTGGAAGGCAAATAGCACAATACGACTGTGTGTCTTAGATTTAGTATTGCGGAATGTATCAGGGGAAGCTACGACGAAGTCTTTGTGGGACAAGTTAGGAACTTTGTACGAATCTAAGTCTCTGGTGAATAAATTATTCTTGTAGAAAAAGCTATATAAACTGAGGATGAAAGATGGAAACTTGGTGACAGAGCATCTGAATGCATTTAATACTGTGGTAAGTCGGTTAGCATCTGTTGATATTAAAATTTTAGATGAAGATAAGTGCATCAGTTTGTTGTTTTCTCTACCAGATTCGTGGGATACTCTGGTTATTGCAATAGGTAGCAATGCAACTACCTTGCAGTTTGATGAAATAGTCTCATCCTTGCTGACGGAGGAGATGAGATGGAAAAATATGGAGAGCCAGAATGGTGATGCCTTTTCTGTACGATGACGGTTCCAAAATAGAAACAAAAATAAGTCATCGAGTGGGAGATCTAAATCTAGATGGAGATCTAAATCTCCAGGAAAACTTGTAAAGGTGGTGTGCTGGAAATGCAGAAAGGAAGGGAACTACAAAAGGGCCTATAAATCTAAAGCTCCTGATAAAGGAAAGGGATCTGATGATGCTCCTTTTGTAGAGGCAAAAACCACCTCAGATGAAGGTGGGGATGTGTACTTGGCTTCTTCAAGTACACATGTAGATCATGAGGCATGGTTGATTGACTTAGGTGCACCCTTTCACTTCACTCCCCATAGAGAGTGGTTCTGTGAGTATGAGAAATATGATGATGGTGATGTCTTCTTAGGGGATGATAGGAAGGCTAGAATCGTTGGTCACAGGAAAGTAAAGTTGAAGTTGCAAGGTGGAAGGGTTAGAACACTTCCGGGTGTTTTGCATATTCTTGAATTAGCTAGAAATCTGATTTTTGTAAGCAAGTTGGATGATGTAGGTCTAAAAAAAATGTTCGAGAAGGATACCTGCAAGGTGGTTCGGGGAGCACTGGTATTGATGCAGGGAGTTTGGATTGGAACTCTGTACAAGCTGCAAGGTAGCACAGTTGTTGATGGGTGCACAATAGTTCTGTGGTTCGTAAAAGTGGAGCAGAAAATCTAGTGGTCTTTGGAGAGAAGACCATGCTGTGGCATCAAAGGCTTGGACATATTGGAGAGAAGGGCCTTCGAATACTTCATGGTAAAGGTATGGTAGAATGTATGAGTAATATCTCTCTGGATTTTGATTTCTATGAAAATTGTGTATATGGGAAGCAGAATCAGGGGATTTTCCCCTCTGGTGGTAAGAGGGCGAAACATATATTAGAGCTTGTGCATAGTGATGTGTTTGGACTTGTGAAGGTTCCATCACTGGGTAAGTCTATGTACTATGTATCATTTATAGATGACTTCTAAAGGAATACATGGATATATTTCCTTAAGAAGAAATCTAAAGTCTTTGACAGGTTTAAAGAATTCAAGTCTCTGGTGGAAAACTAGACAGAGAAGAAAATAAAGGTTTGAGGACAGATAATGGTGGAGAGTTTTGCAGTAAGGAATTTGAAGAATCTGTAAGAAGTGTGGTATAGCATGGCAGAATACTACTCCATATATACTTCAGCAAAATGGATTTGCAGAAAGAATGAACAAGACATTGATAGAAAGGGCAAGAAGCATGCTCAGTGGTGCCAGGTTAGGACAAGAATTCAGGGCAGAGGCGGTGGAGACAACATGTTACTTGGTCAGCAGATCACCTTCATCAACGTTGGAGGATAAAACTCCACAAGAGGTATGGACTGGTAAGAAACCCTCTCTTTCACATCTAAGGGTATTTGGATGTGATGCATATGTACATGTTCCAAAGGAGAAATGAACCAAGTTGGATAGTAAATCTGAAAAGTGCATCTTTATTGGGTATAAGGATGGTTTAAAGGGTTATAGCTTTGGAACCCAGTAACAAGGAAGGT
>APFE031625122.1:0-63351 GCA_000404065.3 Pinus taeda | reverse complement strand
CCATTGGCAGCAAATGGGTGTTCAAGAAGAAGACAAATGCAAAAGGAAAAGTGGAGAAATACAAAGCTCGGTTGGTAGCAAAAGGTTATTCCCAGGTGCTAGGAATTGGTTTTGGTGATATTTTTTCTCCTGCTGCCAAGGGAACTTCTATTAGATTACTTTTATCTGTTGCTATTGCTTTTGATTTTGAGGTAAAATAGATGGATGTGATGACAACATTTCTTCATATGGATCTGGAAGAGGAGATCTACATGCAGCAACCTAAAGGCTTTGCGGTGAAGGGTAAGAAAGAACTGGTATGCAAGTTAAAGAAGCCTTTGTATGGGTTAAAACAGTCACCAAGGATGTGGTATCAGAAATTTGATACATTTATACAAGGACTTGGCTTCACTAGAAGCAAAGTAGATCACTGTGTATATTTTAAATTAATTGGTGATTATGTTATTTATTTGGTCTTGTATGTGGATGATATGTTGCTGGTTGGAAGTGACAAAGAAATTATCCAAGATTTGAAGACCCAATTGTCCTCCAAATTCGACATGAAAGATCTTGGTGTTGCAAACTATATTTTGGGCATGGAAATTAAAAAAGATCAAGCAAAGAGGAAGCTCTGGATAAACCAAAGTAAGTATGTCGAGACAATCTTGTAGAGATTTAATATGTAGGATAGTAAACCGGTGAAGATTCCTATTCCTGTAGGTGTAAAGTTATCTGCTAAACAGTGTCCCAAGACACAAGAAGAGGAAGAGGACATGTCTCGTGTTCCATATGCAAGTGCAATTGGCAGCTTGATGTATGCAATGGTCTGTACTAGACCAGACATTGCACATGTAGTGGGAGTATTGAGCAGGTTTATGTCAAAACTAGGAAAGGAGCATTGGATAATAGTGAAGTGGGTTTTTAGGTATTTGCGTGGCACTAGTGATTATGGTTTGTGCTATCAAGGAAGACCAGGATTGGACAGAGTGTTGGATATTCATGGCTTTGTTGATGCAGATTGGGCTGGAGATTTGGATCAGAGAAGATCTACAAGTGGGCATGTGTTTAACGTATTTAGAGGTGCAGTCAGTTGGATGAGTAAGAAAAAAATTGTAGTGGCACTATCTACTACAGAGGCAGAATACATGGCAGCGACTCATGCAAGCAAGGAAGTAGTTTGGTTTCATAGATTGTGTTCAATTATGGGGTTAGTACAGGGAGTTATAAGGATAGAATTTGACAACAAAAGTGCAATTTTCTTGGTAAAGAACCCTGCATATTCAAAGACAAAGCACATTGATGTTCAATATCATTTTGTGAGGGATATGGTAGAAGACAAAAAGGTGTTGTTGTTAAAGGTGGACACTTTGAAGAATATTGTAGATGCATTGACAAAATCTGTGAGCTCTGAGAAGTTCTCTTGGTGTAGAGGAACAATGAGCGTTGCAGGGCTAGATAAATGACTAAGTTTTCTTGTGGCCCCCTGTGGAAAGAAAACAACAAGTGGGAGAATGTTGGGTTCTGTTATATTCTTTCCACGACTAGCCCATGTAGTTAACCGGGGGGTTAGAGGGGGGGCAGAGCCCCCGCTTCGTTGTGCCGATTGCGTAGCGGGGGGGTCATAGGGGGTTTGAGGCATGCAAGTAACCCCACTCTATGGGGTCTAGGGCAGCGCCCTGGAAAATTTTTGTTTCGGAACCTATGTTAGGTTGGGCGGACCCACCTATGTTTTGTGCATGATTTTCACACATGTTTTTGGACGCGATGGTTTTCGGTCCATGGTATTAGACGCGATGGTTTTTGGTCCATGGCATTGGATGCTTCGGCATGTATAAATATGTATTATAACATTGAAAGGAACATAATGAAAAAATAAGATGGTTGTCCCGGTTTTGGGATCCAAGAGAAAATCTCTGTGTATATGTGTTTTATGTGTTATGCTCTTGCATTGTCTGTTTTCTGTGTTTTATAATTCATATGCAAGTAATTTGTAATGAAACCAACTCACAAAAAGATAGAAAAGATAGATCAACACCTTAGAATTCAGCCTCTTCGAGGGGGCAAGCTCCTTTACATTACACAAATGAATGGTTCTTGGATGATACAAATGAAAAGACCTCCTTTCTATATATAGGAGTCTAAGGGGTCATAATATAATCAGAGCCGACATAACAATAATAATGTAAGGGCACAATAATAACAATAATGGGCTTCTATGGGGAACAATAGTAACAATATGGGGACTACATGGGTACAACAATATAATAAGGGGGGTGTACTAATAACAATAAGGGGTTACACTAGTAGTATAGGGTCCTAACATAATTTTTGTATGGGGTTAAAATCTACACCAGTCACTTGCATGCCCTTGCTATGAGAGCGACTGGAGGGTCCTAGCCACATGCATGCCCACATCATGGGAGTGAAAGAGGCTCTAGGTTAGTAAGATGTTAAGTTGCCTAAGGGGTTGGTGACCTGGAAAATTTGGTTGACTCTGGAGGTTTTGTAGCATGTGTAGAAGGTTAGGTTGGTTGTGTTTTGTTGATTCCACTTCCTTAATTATACATGGGGAGTTGAATCAGATCATAGTATCCTCTCATGACACGTTTACCCCATTGATCGGTTAACTTGGGTAAATGTGGGAGGAAGGTGTTATAGAGTGGTACCAGAGCATGGTTCACCCCTTGGATTGGATGGGCAGTGTGTTGGCCATGCATTAATGTCAGTTGCATATGTCTTATTTATGTTTGTGGACTATGTGCTTCTTGGTTGTATGCATGGTGGTGGTCATTATTCTCATTGTATCACCATATGGAAGTTCATGATATTGTTGTTGGGATGTGTTTGTCATGAATGCATGTTGGTTGTATATGCATTTGTTATGCATGTCGACGTCTATATGTTGTTATGCAAGCATTGTCATGGTTAAGTTTGTTGTCCATGAGGTCATTGTAGGCATTTCAGGTCATCATGATGTTGTTGACTATGATGTTAATGTGTTGGTTGAGATAGAGCAGGAGATGCAGATCATCAAAGTGAAGTTGTGACACTAGACTTCGGGGTGAGATAAGATCGTCAAATAGGTTTGTATATTTGGCATGCAGGTATGTGGTTAATGGTTGTTATAAGAATTAGGGTTATATGCATTATGGTTACATGTATGATATATGTTAGTTAATCAGTGATCAAAATCTACATGCATTGGTTAGTCATGAAGGATAGTAACTTGTTGTTATATGCATTATGGTCATATGCATGATGATTATGGTCATTGCAAAAAAGATCTTGATGTTATATGTATCATGTTGATCTAGGTTGACCTATGCAGATGATTATGGTTATGACATTTAGGTATGAGTTAATATATTGTGATATTATGTCATACTAATTTAGACTGACTGTGCACGTGTGATTTTTATGCATCAATGTCAATTGTTTATGAGTTTATGATGTGAAAATATTAGCTAATTATTGTTATGGATATCATGACCGAGTTGATATGTTGTGAAGGTATATCGTGCTAATCTAGATTGATTGTGTAGACAAGATAGCATCCCCTAAGATACATTAAGGTATGAGTTTTCTTATGTCATCTATTTGGTGCTTGAACGTTTGATTATGTTGTCTATTGGTGTTTGAGTGTTTGGTTCCTACAATTTTGTATATTTGTTGTTTGAATGCTTGATTAATTGCATGATATGAGTATGTGTCTATAAGATTGCACGAAGAAATGATATCATTTTAAGATGGTTGTAATAACACATATGTGTTGAGATCGCTGATATGTACTTGAGTGTAAGTAGGTGATAGTTGTAGCATTATGTATTATGACCGATGAATATGAGTGGATTGTTAATTATGACATGGTTGCTAGACTTGGTAAATGTTGATTTCAAATCAATAGATATGTTGTCTTGATATTTGGGACATGTGGCTGACATGTGCGTTCAATTACAAGGCAACATGTTTGACACAACAAGGGAAGATAACTGGTATATTGTTATATCTATTTATGTGTTGATTTCGATGTGTGTATGGTAGTATGATGTAGGGGATTGCATGGCAAGGGACTTCCATGAAATCTTAAAGAAGGCTCGGGTTGAGCTTTCCCTTGGAGGCACTGGGAACCATGGTGACTAAGTCATGGTGTTTGTCGTCATTCTTGTGCTTTTGCTCTTTTTCAATTTGTTGCACATGATTTGCGGTTTTGTTTATGTCTGGTGCAAGGCCATGCCACTTTGCTTATTGTGTCGTATTGTTATTGGTTTTCATGATTTTCTTCTTGATTGTTTCTTGTTATTTCCTTTTATGTTTTGAGTCTTTGGAATTGGTTGGGAAAGAGGAAAGTTAATGGGGCTTGGAAGAGCTAAATGAAACCCATCAGATAACGAAAGATTCAAATGAAGCTCTGTACATGAGTAAAGGGAAGTTAAAGGTAAGAATATGACAACCAGTTAGATTGGTTGGGTCCATTGGGAAAAATGGATGGTGGCAGGAAAGTCATAAGAAAGGTAACAAAACATAAAGTAAATGGATTTGAGGTGTCAGATGCCTTGGCTATGTCGGAGACTGTTGTTCTCAGTGTTGTGCATGTGATGTATGGATAAAGGAAGTTCTCTTGACCTTGACCTTATTATATATCATAATTATGTTGTAATCATGAACATATTGATGTCTACATATGTAGACATGTATGCATATATGTCATGTCATCAAGGGTCATGATTGTTTTATGCTAATGTTTATATATATATATGTATGTATGTATGTATGTATGTATGTATGTTGTCTCACAGGGTCGTTAGGAATAATTCTTGTGGAGGAATGATTGCTTATACAGGTGAATGACATGAAGAGGTTCTTGACTTGTGAGGAATAAAGTGGGAAGAGCAACCTTGGCAGATCTACAAGGTCAATATCATATGTATATGGATTGATATTATATGCTTGTACTATGCCTATGTTATGGACAGGTAATGCTGAGGGATACATCAACGAAATGGAAGTAGTATGATTGGTGGCATGTTGGGACACGCATGGATGGTGGAAAAACACTAGAAGAAAGGTTTCTTGGTAGAGTCAGTGTGTGATCCCTGGATTTGTGGAACTATTGTTGTATATATGTTGTACATATTGCACTTGTGATGTGTGCATGTGGTGTTGTGTATATATGGTATTGTGTACATGTTGTTTATGCAATGCTATTTACAAATGGTGTTGTGTACATGTTTGATATGAAAATGGGGCGCTTAGGCTTCTTGTCTAATTTACAAGAACCTCTCCCACTTCCAAAGCTTTAAATATTCCCAAGACCTTATGATTAACCAATTGTGGAATTAAGAATGCTTGAAAGTAGGTGTATGCTTGTGTTTGTTTTTAACTATTTATGTGCTTTAAGTTTATTTTCTTTAACTGAGATAAAAAATATAACAACAAATAAAGCAGAAAATACAATGCAGCAACAAGCAATCACACATAACAACAATATAATATGGAGTTCACCCAAAACTCTTGGGCTACGTCTCCTTGAGCTCTATTCAACTCAACTAGGCTCTTTGGGATTATGGCTTAAATTCTTTTACAAGCTCCATGCTCAACTCCATTGGTTTACACTGAACCTATGGGTTTAGAATGCCATCTTACCCCTCTGGTTGTCCTCACTCTGCAGATAGATCTAGGCTTCTCTGGACTTAACTCCTTCAATCAACACTCTGATCGATCTTTCTCTAGGTTGCACCAACTCCCTCAAAATCCTCTTAACTGTCTCTGGAATGTCTTCTTCTATCTTCAACATACCCTGGACACTAGCAATAGCTTGATCATTTCGACCCTTTGATGTTTTGCAGCTTCACTATGACTCCATGGCTCTTAGAAGTATGTTGTGAGCTCTCTAGCTCTAGCTTTGGCTCTCGCTCTAGCTCTTGGTTCTGGCTCTGGCTCTTGGCTTTGGCTCTTCGCTCTTGGCTCTGGATTTGGCTCTTTGGCTCTGGCTCTCTGGCTCTCTCTGAGCTTCTCTCAGCCTCTGTGTGCCTCTGTAGTTTGCTCGACCTCCAAGCAACTCTCGACAACCTTCCAGCAACCTTTCAAGCGACCCTCGACAAACTTTAGCTACCTTTAGCATTTGTGCTCTCTGTGTATTTGTGTGGCATCGGTTATAGTCCTCCATCATGGAAAACCCAATTGTTTCACCACAAGAATCTGTTTGCAATGAAAAGGAACTGTTGGCATGGGAAACCCAATCATTTTTCCTTCCTCTGGCTAAAGTAGCCAAATAATGGAAATACACAGGAAAACACACACAAACACATCATGGGCCTTTAGCCCAGACTTCAAATATTATAGAATCACATGTATAAACCCATCGGGTCCACCATTATATCAAAAATCACTATAGCATGACGTAATGGTAAAAAAACCCAATACTCGGATAACACACAGAAAATCCAAAAATATGGATTTCAAAACTTATGAAATCGTGTGAATAATTCTTATCGGGTCCACCTTTTATCGGCATATCGCAAGTTGAAATCACAATGTGCATTGGCCTTGGTATCGGGGGTTCGCTGATCGTCGATCGCTGATATCTTCGATCGGCCCATTGGAACATCGGCATATAGCATATCATTGTCACAACGGCACAAAGGGTCTTCCCTTTGGTCATGCCGATTGCCAATCTGCTGATCAGATCTTGACTGTTGATCCGTGACCTCTAATCTGAAAGTTGACAGTCCATTTCAGGTGAATAACTTACATGGGGATCAACCGCTCGAAAAAGCGGTTTCCTCTCTCCTCCGCTGTGCCACGATTAGTCAATGTATGGATTTGGGCGAAGCACATCCAATACTGCTTACTGCTTGAAGCCTGCCAAAAATGCCATTTACTGTCTTCCTTTTGGAACTCCAAAGGTTAACTTGTTTGATTTATAAATCCGTCGGGTCTGCTGAAAGCCTTTGCGCCTGTTTTAAGTCCTTCAACCTTAGTTTATTGCGATGCGATAAAGGAATGTGATGCGATGGATTCTAAGGGTTTTTATGTTTAAAAACACATTTTCCCTTAAGTCCCATTTATAACAAATTGCCTCCTTTTCAAAGGACAACGGAAAACTTCTTTTTACGATAACTTCTTCATCTGAAGTCCATTTTATCCCGTTCAAATTGCAGTAGATTCAGAATGAAAAGATATACACAATGGGACTATTTCTAAGAGCATATTTGGACTTTCATTTTCTTCTGTGAGGAACACTTTAGACTTAGAAGTCTATCCAAGATCCATTTTGGATCACACCTTCCCACTAAAATAACTTTTGGTCTCCAAAAGACTGACATATTGATCTGAACAGTAAATGAGAGTAACAACACCCTCTTCTTTTAGCCTCCATACACTTGCCTTGCATAGTGCCTCTGAACCAAAGCCTTTAACCGCTCTCCTTCCTGGATGTGCTGGTCCTCTTGGGAATAAATGTTTTCCTCCTTGACTTCATGCATAACTCCTGCTGAGATGGTCACAGAAGGTAGTTTGAACCTCTTTGCCTTAATCATTGATCCAAGGTGGCTCAAATAAATGTGAAGTTACATATGCTTCATAAAATTTTCATTTGTACCAGTTTGACAAGCTGTCAACAACAACATAAATACAGACAAAAACTGGATGGCATAAACTCCCGCTTCAACAGAAAAAGTAGATTTTCACATCTTCACCTCCATGTCTTACATCTGCATACAAATGATGGGCTAGATAACAAACCCACAAAACATGCCTTTAAAACAAATGACCCTTCAAGTCAAGCAGGTATTTACATCTTTTCTACATGCTTTTTCAAAGATGAAACACTTCATCATTATTTCCATCTTGGAGACCAAATCAACTTTTCTCAAGTCAACATTGCATTACATGCATGCAAAGCAATCAACCCTTCAATTTAATTACACATACATGTTCAAATACAAGGACAATCATCAACATCCCTGTGTTCATGCATATCATTCTCATGCATGCATTTCATCCTTTAACTTTCGCTTAAGCACATTATACTTTCGAAGCTGAAATGAAATATAATGTTGCAGCAATAAAGTGATTCTCCCACTCAACTTTTTCATTCACCTTCTTGGTAAGAATGGGCAAATTGCATCTCATTAACAAAGAAATGCAAATAGATGCATCAATAGACATGCAACCTTAATTGGATAAGAACTCTAGCCATTTCTCACCAATCCCTTTCAAAGGTACTACCTTTGTCTGCACATCATCATTAACATGTGAATCATCTTGAGACACATCAATAATGGAATATTTCTTTCCATTCCTGCCATTTTCTCTTTCCACCTTCTCCAAGTTTCATGGAAGCATTGTTGGATTCAGAGTCCAACATTTTGCAACAAGATGTCCCTGCTTATGGCAATAAGTGCAGCACATGTGCATCCTCTTGGCAACATGATTTTCCTTGTCCAGTGGACCTTTGGCTTCTTGCTTCCTTTCCTTCAAAAGTTTCCTGTATGTGCCCATTCTCTTCCAACATCTAGAAACATGATGGTTATCGAAACCACAAAAGGAACATGCAATTGCTTTCCCATGCTTATGTGGAAATTTATCATGCTTTTCACAATCAAAAGGAAAATGTTTAGAACCAGATTTATACCTACCTCTTTCACATGTATTGCCTTCATGAGGAGGTGAAGCAAATAAAGAAGTGGCTCCCTTTGGAACCCCATCAATCTCTTCAAGGTTGTTAGAGCCTCCCCAACTCTTTGATTCAAGTGTGTGCTTCTGAACACCCACATCCTGCAATTGATGTTTCAAGCTATTACATTCCTCCTGAACACAATCTTCACACTCTGTAATGCAACCCCTTCTTGGAGCTAGTTCAATGGCCTTCATGGCAACTTTGGAACTCTCTCCATAAGACTGTCCATAGCCAAGACCCAAATACTTGGGCCTTTCCTCAAACATTATTAGCTCAACAATACCTTGTGCATGTCTGCCCAAGCCTTTTCCTTCATAGCCCATCTTGGACATTAGCTTGGAACCTATGCCTCTAGTATGTTTTTCAAAAGAACCAATATAAGCATCCTTAGAGGAATTTGAAGACAAACTGGAATGGTTTACCTCTTCTTCAAGCTGATACTTGACTAAGACTTGTTGGGCAATAAAGAGTTATGTCTCCAACTCATGCATCCTTTTCAGGTTCATATTTGCAATATGAAGTTGCCTATCCATTTCGTGCAATTTGTCAGAAAACAACTACTTCTCTTCCTTCATGGAATTCAACTGCTCTCTAAGTTTGTTGCTCTTCCTTCCATCCTCATACATTTCTCTCACCTTGTCCATCATGCTAAACAAGTATTGCTTCAAGTCTCCATCATAGAGTCTTGTGATGAAGGAGGAATTTGAGGATTCACTTGTAGAAGTTGTCATTATACCAATGAACAAAAGAACTTCAAACAAGATTAATAAAAGGATTTATCAAGCAACCTTTTGCAACAAACCTCTTGTGCTTCAAGGATTGCTTTGAGGTCCTTTAGGATAAGAAGAATGCCTTCAGCCCTTCTTCCTTCTTGTCCTCTCCTGAACTGAGCTATCAATAGCTTTCCCTTCACCTCTACAAACTCAAACAATAGTTAGTCTGCAAACAAGCATACAATCAACCTCTAATTGTTTAAACATCTTTCAGACAAGCAGTCTTTGCTTTGTCAATGAAGCATTTTGATATAACCTTCTTTGAAGGTGGGGTTAACCAAACTTAGGCTCTGATACCACCTGATCTGAAATGGGGCACTTAGGCTTCTTGTCTAAGTTACAAGAACCTCTCCCACTTCCAAAGCTTTAAACATTCCCAAGACCTTATGATTAACTAATTGCGGAACTAATAATGCTTGAAAGTAGGTGTATTCTTGTGTTTTTTTTTTAATTGTTTGTGTGCTTTAAGTTTATTTGCTTTAACTGATATAAAACATATAACAACAAATAAAGCAGCAAATACAATGTAGCAACAAGCAATCACACATAACAACAATATAATATGGAGTTCACCCAAAACTCTTGGGCTACGTCTCCTTGAGCTCTAGTCAACTCAACTAGGCTCTCTAGGATTATGGCTTAAATTATTTTACAAGCTCCATGCTAAACTCCATTGGTTTACACTGAACCTATGGGTTTATAATGCCATCTTACCCCTCTGGCTATCCTTAGTCTGCAGAAAAATCTAGGCTTCTCTGGACTTAACTCCTTCAATCAACGCTCTGAGCGATCTTTCTCTAGCTTGCACCAACTCCCTCAGAATCCTCTTAACTATCTCTAGAATGCCTTCTTCTATCTTCAGCACACTCTAGACACCAGCAACAGCTTGATCATTTCGACCCTTTGATGTTCTGCATCTTCACTATGACTCCATGGCTCTTAGAAGTCTGTTGTGATCTCTCTAGCTCTGGCTCTGGCTCTCTCTGAGCTTCTCTCAACCTCTGCATGCCTTTGTACTTCGCTCGACATCTAAGCGACTCTCGGCAACCTTCGAGTGACCTCCCATCGACCCTCGGTAACCTTTAGCTACCTTCAGCATTTGTGCTCTTTGTGTATTTGTGTGGCATTGGTTATAGTCCTCCATCATGGAAAACCTAATTGTTTCACCACAAGAATCTGTTTACAATGGAAAGGAACCGTCGGCTTGGGAAACCCGATCGTTTTTCTTTCCTCTGGCTGAAATAGCCAAATAACGGAAATACACAGAAAGACGCACATAAACACATCATGGGCCTTTAGCATAGACTTCAGATATTATAGAATCACATCTATAAACCCATCAGATCCGCCATTCGATTGGAAATTGCCAGTGCATGGCGTAATGCCCAAAAAACCCAATGCTCGGATAATACATAGAAAATTCAAAAATCTAGATTTCAAAACTTATGAAATTGTGTCAATAATTCTTATTGGGTCTACCTTTTATCAGCATATCGCAAGTCACAATCGCAATGTGCATTAGCCCTGGTATCGAGGGTTCTCCAATCGCCGATCGCCGATATTGTCAATCGGACCATCAAAACATCGGCATATCGCATATCGCTGTCGCAATAGCCCAAGGGTCTTCCCTTTGGTCATGCCAATCGCCGATCTGCCGATCAGATCCTGACCGTTGATCCGCGACCTCTAATCCGATGGATGACAATCCATTTCGGGCACATAACTTACACGGGGATTAACTACCCGAAAAAGCAGTTTCCTCTCTCCTCCACCGTGCCACGTGTCAGTCAATGTATGGATTTGGGTAGAGCACATCCAATACCACTTACTACTTGAAGCCTACCCGAAATACCATTTACTGCCTTCCTTTCGGAACTCAAAAGGTTCACTTGTTTGATTTATAAATCCGTCAGGTCCGCTGAAGGCCTTTCCACCTATTTTAAGTCCTTCAACCTTCGTTTATTGCGATGCGATAAAGGAATGTGATGCGATGGATTCTAAGGGTTTTTATGTTTAAAAACACATTTTTCCTTAAGTCCCATTTATAACAAATTGCCTCCTTTTCAAAGGATAAAGAAAAACTTCTTTTTGTGATAACTTCTTCATCCGAAGTCCATTTTAGCCCATTCAAATTGCAGTAGATTCAGAATGAAAAGATCTACGCAATGGGACTATTTCCAAGAGCATATTTAGACTTTCATTTTCATCTTAAAGGAATACTTTAGACTTAGAAGTCTATCCAAGATCCGTTTTGGATCAATGTTGTTTATGCAATGATATGTATAGATGGTGTTGTGTTCCTGTTGCATATATGGTGTTGTGTGCATATTTAATATGCAATGCTAGGTATAGATGGTGCTATGTGCATGTTGGATATGCGGTGTTGTGTATATATTGTACTGTGCGCATATTAGATATGAGGCATTGTGTGCATATGGTGTTGTGCCCATGTTGGAAATGCAATGGTGTGTACATACAGTGCTATGCACATGTTGTATATGCAGTGCCATGTACATATGGTGTTGTGTGCACGTTGTACATGTGGTGCTATGGAAATATGGTGTTGTGTACTTGATTGTACATGTGGTCTTGTGTGCAGGTGGTGATGTGTACATGTCGTGCATGTGGCGTTGTGTTCATGTGGTGTCGTGTACATACCGTGCATGTGGTATTGTGTACACATTGTACAGGTGGTGCGGTGTACACATTGTACAAGTGGTTCCATGTACATGTGATGTTGTGTACACTTTATGTAGGTGGTGCTGTGTACATGTGGTACTGTGTACATGTTGCACATGTGGTACTGGTGTATATGTGGTATTGTGTGCATGTTGTACATGTCGTTTTGTGTACATGCGGTAATATGTATGTGCATTGTGTAGATGTGGTATCATGACATGTGTATTGTGATGTGTTGTATACCAGGCGTAGGTACATGTATTTTGTGGTGTTGTACATCGGGTATAGATGTATGTGTTGTGTTGTACATCAGGTGTACGTGTATGTATTGTGTGGTGTTGTACGCTTTGTGTAGGTGTATGTGTTGTGTTGTACATCAGGTGTACGTGTATGTATTGTGTGGTGTTGTACGCTTTGTGTAGGTGTAAGTGTTTTGTTGTGTGTCGGGTGTGGGTGTATGTATTGTGTGGTGTGGTATGTTGTGTACGGATGTACGTGTTGTTATGTACACTATGTGTATGTGTACGTCATTGAAGAGAAGCAAAGGCCTAGGTGCTTGCCGAGTGTGGAAACTGATCTAGTGTGTGTACAGAAAGAATAAGGACAAAAGTAAGGACCAATAAAGGATAAGTATCAATATTTTATTTCATTTTTATTATGCATGTGATTTATGATTATGGTATATGATGATTACATGTGATCTATGATTTGGTTTATGATGGTTACATGTGATTCATGATTATGATTTATGATGGTTTTGTTTTGAGCTAACCATATGTGATATGTAAATACATGATGATTTGGTCAAAGATGCTAGTTTGACTTATTGTGACAGTAAGTAAAACAGGATTGCAAGTGTACCTTATTAATGAGCCACCAATGAGGTATGATTTGAATTCATTCAATCTATTTTAAATCTAATGGAAATTATGTGTTCGGTATAGGAATGCATGAGCATGCCTGGTTGGGTGGTTGAAATTGATTGCAAGAATTAGAAACAACAGTGAAAGGAATTGCACAGGAAACAATATTTTGTTAAAGTACTTCAAGAGTAGGGCCATTGAGGGACATTAGTACCGGATAGTGTCCATTGATTTCCATGAGCATGTTATGACCGGTATGATGGTTTTGAGCCAGGGATATGCCTTGATTTATGGACCTTCCGATGCGAGGAAACCTTGCCAAGGGATGGGTTGCCCGAGGGATTGTGTAGCAGAGAAGGGGATGCATGTGGAACTTGGAAGGTGTGAGACTATATAGAAGGGGGTGACCAGATTTCCCGAGGGACTATGTAGTAGAGAAGGGAAGGTCGAGGGATGGATTTGTTTTTGTCATTAGAATTTCTAGATGGAATCATATGCACATTGGGAGGGTGCCTTGGAACAATGAGCTAGTAATTGTTCACTGAGAGGACAAGTGGCGCAAGATTGTAGCACTAGACATTGGATGCAACATTTAAGTTGAAAGTGGATTATGGACTTCCCAGGAAGGAGGTGAATTCTAGTGCTACTTTTGAGGGTGGAGGTGTAAGCCTCTAGATTCCCTTGTTGCAGATGCAAACATCATATCCTTTTATTTTTTGGTTGAGAAAATGTACATATGTGTATGTGTGTATACTATTGCAAATACTATATTGAATTGTATTTATAAAGCTCCATAGACAGTATGATTATTTGTTGGTTGAAGCAAATGTGCATAAGTATATGTGGTTATTGTAAATACCACAATGATTTATGTTATAAATCTCCAATAAACGGTATGTTTGTCATGTTTCAGTAGTGATCATTGTAAATACTACAATGAGTTGTGTTATAAAGCTCCATGGGATGTTCAGTTTTCAGCAGTTTTGCTAGTTTTATGTGTCATTGAACATCGAGGACGGTGTTCCCCCAAGGGGGAGGGTTCTATAACAACCCTAGTCAAAATTCCATGTAAAATTTAATATAGACAAATATAAGACCTAAGTCATGGGACACATATTCCAAGCTGAATGATGGGCAAAACATCCTAGTGAGTGTTCATTTTAGTTATTATGGCTAAAGGAAAATGGAAAAGGCTTTGGAAAGCCAAGGTGGCATTAATTGGAATTTTATTTATGAAAATAATGGAAATTAGGAGAAAAGGAAGGTAAAAGCTCATCGGTTGCATGTGAGGAAGAAAATGAAGGAAAATAATGGAAAATGAAGAAAACAAAAGCCTCATTGATAAAAAGGCTTTTGAGGATTAGTTCATGGACTTTTGTCAGTTTAGTTTTGGAGCTCTCTCTCTATTCTCTCTCTCACACTCTTGAACACTTAGAGTTTTCTTGGATCACTTAAACATTGGATCAAGAAAAGCAAAGAAGGTAGAGGAAGAAAAGATCAAGCAAGGAAGAGAAGGATTAAGTGACTATAGTGGGATTATTTGCAGGTATCGAGTTGCATGAATGATTTCCTTGCTATTTTTGTCATGCATGGTTATGCATGTGTGTTCTTGGTTCTCTTGTTGTCATGGGCGTGGGTTTTCTAGGTGTGACAATGTTTTTCAACCTAGCCTTGCTATTTCGAGATAACCATGGTGTGATGGGGCTCTCATGTTCTCGTTGAGATGGATTGTTGGATGGATTCGAAACCGAGTAAAGTGGATCTCTGAAAGAAAGAAACCATGGCCTAGTGATCCTTGAACTGGACTGTGGATTATGGTAAAGCCTTAACCTAGTAACTCTTGAACCAGACTGTGGGTTGCAGTAATGTCATATTTTGTGTTGCCTCAATGGGCCTGGGAATCCTCAACCAGTGAATGGCAGGATATACGGTAAATCCTAGAGGTGGGTGCCCTTGATCAGGCATAAGAATCCTTGGCTTGTGAATGGCAGGATATATGGTAAAGATTGGAGGGTGGTGCCTCGATTATGGCCTAGTGATCCCTAAATCAGACTATGGATTGTGGTAAATCCTAGAGACTTGGAGACCGTAAAATTCCTCATAATGTAGGTGGGGAAATCCAGTGGCATCCATGCTTTTTTAGGGGTTAATGATTTTATTTGGATTGCAGTAAAGTCTGGTTCTATTGATGAGGGTGAGGTGGTTTAGCCTTGGGAACCCCTGGTTGAGTTTTGGTTATGAGTCCCATATTCATTCTTGGAATATGACATGGGGGTGATTGGATGAAGGAAAGATTTGGTTAAGCCAATCTATGGTCGGGTGGTTCATGGAAGTCCCAAAATCGGTTGGCTTTTGCATTCACTAATAAGAGTTAATTTTCCTTGATATTTTATGAGAAAATGTATTGGTTCATATGTGGCATTTATGGTTGTTGTATCCTTGTTATTTATGTTGTTTAAATGTTGGTTATGAGTATGTTTTATGACAGTGATTATGTATGGATCTCATCATATTTTGATTTGTAAATGAATGATCAATGAATATATGACATAATAGATGATAATGTGGCTAATGTGATAATACATCAATGCTTCTTAGTGATTCTCAGACAAGTATGAGATCCCTATAGTCATATCTATTGTTATGACCTGTAGAATGCATATTTGTGACATGTTTGATGAAATGTTTATCACGGCTAGTAGGGGTCCATTCAAGTATTTTTTCAATTATTTGCATTATTATCTTTGTACCAATATCATATTTCATTTCTAGAAGTTTCATGGAGTTCTGGGCAGTGGTTTGAGTCCTAGCCCTAAAAAAGTGGCACAAAATCGGGAGTCGCTAGCTTTGAACTAGCTGAAAAAGACCCCAGTCGCTTGCATGCCCTTGATGTGAGAGTGACTGGATGGTCCCAATCACACAATTCCCATGTCATGGGAGGAACTGAGGCTCTAGGTCAGTAATATGTTAAGTTGCCTCAAGGTTTGGTCACCTGGAAAGGTTGGTTGTCTCCAGGAGGTTTTGTAGCATGTGTAAAAGGTCAGGTTGGTTGTGTTTTATCGGTTCCACTTCCTTAACTGTACATGGGGAATTGAATATGATCATAGTATCTTCTTGTCACACGTATACCCCAGCGAACCAGTTAACTTGGGTATATGTGGTAGGAGGGTGTTACAGGAAATGATGTTAATTGAAGGTATCATGCTAGGGCATCATATTTCCTCAAAGGGAATCAAAGTGGATTCAACAAAAATAAAGTTAATATCAATTTTACTGACTCCACTAACTCAGAAATAGGTGCGAAGTTTTCTTGGACATGTTGGTTATTATCAATGATTTATTGAAGTTATTTTACAAATAGATCATTCTTTATTTTCCTTAGTAAAAATGTTGAATTTTGTGTGGATAGATAGTTGTCATCATGCCTTCAAATAATTGAAAGCCAGAGTGTCCAAGGCTCTTATCTTGAGAGGGCCTGTTAATTTTAGATAATAATGGTATGTTCTATGCTTGCAATAATTAGTCCAATGTCCTTGTATTATCCCAACGACAATTCCACTTTAATTTCCAATAACAATCACATCAACCATTAATTCACATTGACAATAACTTTAGATAGAACATAAAAAATAAATTCATAATACAAGTCAAGACAAAAGAACACCAATATTTCGCTAAAGCTAAGGAAAAACCCCCTGAGGGGGAAAACCCTTAATCATCTTTCTTACTATCAAATATCAAAGTTTAGGAGGGAGATTATCCAATAAAATACAATGATGAAAGTCAAAGTCAATGTGACTTGAATTTTGCAAAGAATCCAAACCAATAGCCAACTGATGAATTCAAATTCACATCTAATCAGCTTGATGGAAGACTGCAATTCTAAAAAGTCAACAATAATCAACGGTCAGCGCAGGAGTCAAACAACTCTTCTTGATCTCGGTCAAAGTCAGAGATACTCGACCTTCCCTGGTGGTAAAACAATAGCAAAAATAGTAAAAAAAAAGGTTGTCAAACCTGGTCAAATGATGAAGTCACCCTATTGTCAAAACAATCCTCCAAGCTTGTGGTCAAACCTAGTCAAGCAACACCTTCTTCATTGATTTTTGTGCCAAACAATGTAGGTTGTTAGGACAAATCCTTTCCTAGTCAAAGAGAAGTCAAATAATCCCTCAAATCCAAAAGACAATGTTGTTAAAAGTCTCCTTAGAATAGAAAGTCAACGTAGGTCAAATCAGCTCCATGAAACTCACACGTGTAGAAGACTAATTGCCTCAGATGGATGAACCAATAATATGAGGAGAGAGATTGATGTGTCAAATGAGGTTGAGGGTCTCCTTTATTTATACGTGCTAGAGGGGGATCAATATGACAAATTTGACCCCATGTCGACCTTGACCAAATGTGCTCTTGTGCGCTTAACATTAAAAACATATTTCTCCTTGTCCAAATTTAGTGCTTCCAGTATCAATTTTGGTCCTCTCGAAAAGAGGAATTTTTTTCCAATAATCATCTTAGGCCAATGAGCTTTCCAAAGTGGAATTCAACCCTAGTTGCACATTTTAACAAGGCCCAATTGGTCCCTCCCCTTTCACATATCTACAAATGCATTAGATATTGCTATTAGAGTTGTCTTGGGGAAATAAGAAGGACATCATCCCTATGCAATATACTTTATTAGTAAAATATCTATCCTACATTTTTTTTTTTTTTTTTTTAGGAAAATTTGTGAAGATCAAACCAAAGGGATCACATCCCGCCAGGATTGGAATTTGGATTCCTTTTTACCCGTTAGACAAATTTTTTTGACATGTTGGGTATGTATGCTTCCTATCAAGGAACATTATGTTTAAAATTTTCCCTTCAAGAGTGATGTTCTAATAATAAATTAACCCTTTGCCAATAAAGGTTTGGTTACAAAATTACTCTTCAATAACATAATTATGTTACAAAATTTCAGATATTCATCATAAAGAAAAAGAATTACCATAACACACAAATGACTTATTAAATCTTGAATCTTGGTTTGAATTGCATGGAACACTCACAATAAAATCTCTTAAACTTGAAATCAAATGTCCTTGACTAGGACATGCCATAACATTTGTATATACGAGATATGACTAATGAGATCTTATGGGACATATAAGATGGACAACATAGTAAAACTATTGAATGTTATCAATAAGAACTCATAATTAGATTAATTAATATGGTTTATACTATGATTTACATAATTTAATATATACTATTGTATCTAATGATAAAATATACATTTGATCATATATATTTTAGCATTGCTTTGGATCACGAGTTACACACTAATATTAACAAGATTGAATGCAGTATCTAAATCTTTTAAAAATTAAATGACTAAACTTATAATAAATGGACATTGTAGATCTCTTAACATCATGTTATAGGATTATGTTATGGTTTCCTCCATTATTACATTCTCATAGAGAAAACACTTATAAGCATTAAATGTGGCAAAAACATGCTTTGATAAAATCAATCCTTCTATTTATCACCAAAATTTAGCAAAATCAATATATATATATATATATACACACACACACACACACACACACACACACACACACACACACACACACACACATAAAGGTGTTGTCTAGTGATGCCACAAATTCGCCTGGAAAGTTATTTTTCGTCGGAATTCAGTACTTGTTTTTCAAAAAAAATGATCATAGGAGTGTTTGACTTGTTTTTTGATGGTTTAAATGGATTCAACACCATCAAAAACCCCTAGGCACCCAAAATCCTAAATTTTGACAATTATAACCCAGATTTCCCAAAATTTCTTTCGGATTTTAGCAAAAATCATGCTGAAATTTCCACTATTTTCTAGGTGAATTTGTGGCTTCGATAGACTATACACACACACAATGATTGTGTATTAAAGTAATATTGAAGAAAATATAATAAACTCACTCTAATAGGGCTCCATATCATATTTAGCTAATTTATTTTTTAGACAAAAAGGCTTCCTTGAAAATTGGAAAATAATTTTCACCTTCGTGTATTATTTAAAGGCTATTCCCTTTAACTTAACTTGTAGACATATCAACTAAAATTAAATATATTTAAAATTATAATACTTTGACAACTACAATTGTGTAGAGGTTTCAATAAAAAGTTTTGAACATGTGAAACAAGTTTATTTGGCTTATTGAAATCATATAATTAGTCTCAGGTAAAGTACTTAATGGTTATCCATTGCATGTCTTTAAACTATCATTTAAAATCAACAATTTATATTGTGCTATCTAAATATTTATATTTAGATGCCCAATAATACTAAGTTCCATGCAAATGTGGAGATAATTTTTGACATTATCTAATATAATGTTAATATAATGTTTGATACAAAATAGAAATATATGACACCCTAAAAGGGGACAAGAACATTCCACCAACATCATTTTAAGATTCATCTAATAAGAGAAATGCATTTGCAAATACATTATTAATTGATACAATACATACTATTCTAAATTACGGTTTACTCCAAAATCTAATTACACCAAACTAATGTCACAACTTACAAGTCTCTATATTAATGAAAGCAAATAAATGATATGCATTAAAGCCAAAGAAAGAAAGGGTTTAGATATATGTGCAAAATAATTTCCTTGTATTTAAATGCAACTTGAGAAACATAAAGAGAGATGCTATGTCATAGTAGCAAAATGCTTCAAACTAAATGTATCACATCTTTTACTGCATTTTCCAAAAGCCTAATAAGATGCGAGCCACTTACAAATTCTCTAAAAAATTTCAAATCTCATAGAGTGTTCACAATAACATTCACAATGTTCTTTAGCTATTTCCTCAATAAAAAGTACACTTACATAGATGACATCTTAAATTACCATATAAATATAAACTTCACAAAGTTCTTTTTCCATCTGCAACATGGTTGGTGCCTTTTTCAGAGCCAGCTCTCTTTATATGAAAGAAGATATTTTTAAAAACTATTTTTTTTTCACTCTCATTTCTGGTTGTTTCAGGTTTCTTGAGAAAAGATTATACTTTAACTAAGCTCTCATAAATTGGTAATATGACTTTTACCACAACTTTTTATAGGCATTAAATATTTGTTATAAAAATGGTTGTTCTTTTTAACTATCTTTTATAGACTCCCAATTTTTACTGATAATTTCAGTATACAATTCACATAACTCATTTCTCTATTATATTCACCAATACAAACATTGTGGCCCAGATATTCTTAATCACATGTATTTTAGTCGAAATTACACGAAGAAAACATCGGTAAAACAAAAAAATTAAAATCCAAACTAATTGGTAATTGGAGATAGCCTATATAAATAGTCGCTTTGGATTCATTAGCTTAAATTGCATTTACATAATTACAATACAATTTACGGAAATTAAAGCTGGAATTTTGAATTGTCACATCAGTTAATTAATTGCTAAACTATATTTCCATCATTCATGACCAATCAAAAGTTCTTGGAGTAGCAGTGTAGATGTTGATTGCTCAATGATCTATTAGTAATTTCGTCTTTACATTATGGTTTCAGAACTATTGAGAACACAAGTTGTGTGTTGCATTATGTAAAATTATTTTAAGAGAGCATTTCATAATTAATTTGGTTCTTTACTGTTAAGAATTTTAAGAATTCCAAGACCATACAAAAACAAAAAAATGATATCGTACTAATTGTTTTGATATATTTAGTACTGTAAATAGATAAGATACTCGATTTACCTGATTACATTTTGGGATCTAGTAAGGATTTTTTTAATTATTATATTATTATGTAAATATATTATTCTTTTAATTTATTATGTGAAAAGCTTTGAATTTTTTTATAACATTAAACATGAAAGAATTAAATTAAACTTTTTTATTTTTAATGTTGAATGTTTTATTAGAATCTTCAAATTTGTATGGATAAACCAATGCATGTGGTGTAGATGCTGGCAAATGAATGAGAACATGATCTTCCACTGCGCACAAGGCCTACTTTTATAGATCTCAATTGTGGGGTTAATGTTGTAACTTCCTATGTAGACTAGAGTTGAAAACCACATTTATTGTTCTACATAGGATAGGAGAGTATCCAAGTAGCAATACCCTTCAACAACTTGAGAGATAGGGTAATAATGACATTTTCTGAAGAAAAAAAATAAACTGTCAAAAATACATTTTGCACACTTCCGAGTTGAAAACCACGTTTATTGTTCTACATAGAATAGGAGAGTATCCAAGTAGCAATACCCTTCAACAACTTGATAGATAGGGTACTAATGACATTTTCTGAAGAAAAAAAATAAATCGTCAAAAATACATTTTGCACACTTCCAAACACCATGTGAAACTATCATATATAAATTTTATACGCAAAAGATGGGAAAAATGCCTTATGATGGGAAAAAAATCCCGTCAAGTTCCATCCCTTCATCTCGCCGACCAAACTAACAAAGTCTAATCCCAAGGGTGTCGAGAAGAATTGACCCTATGACCTCCTAATGGCGAAGCGCTTTAGAAAGGGAACTCAACCAATTGAGTTAACCCTTGAGGCTCTCTCTTTTGTAGAATTAAACAACATAGTAACAAAAACAAATCTTGCAATGATTGATGCTATTAATAAATTTTGACATTATATAACTAGATATCCTATGATCTTAAATATTGACCGTGACAGCATTAAATATCTAATGAAAAAACCAATTACTAATGGTGTAACAGCCCAAATAAACATGTAATTAATCAATTAATTAACATCAATTTCAAACTATGAGTAGCACTTACCTTGGTTGAAGCCTACTTACTGCAACAAGGTTTTGGGGATGACTCTCCACCCAACCGTAGGCTCAATTGTGCAAGGACTTGCTACAACTGGCCACCCCCGAGCCCTCAATCAACGTACTACTACCAGTGACTCCTTTGTCTTAGAACACTATTCTCCCATCTTCCTCACCATCTAATATATAGAACAAACATTGAAAGAGGAACCACATGCACACACTCCATGTGTCTACATGCAACTTTATTGCTTTCTTGCTTTATTTCTTTTTGATAGCTTTACTGATTTTTTCACTGTTTTCTTGTTTTATTTCTATTTATTTTTATTTAGAGCTTTAGTATGGTTATTTATTATTTATTACTATTTTTATTTTTTATTATTCTTATTTTTATTCATTGTTTATTATTTATTTTCTTGTATTATTTATTATTTATTATTATTATTAAGGGACATTACAAACAGTAGGGTAATTAGATGGTTGTTGTTGTTGTAGGAATTTGACATAACCATTTTAATAAACTAGGAAAAGGTATTGTAGTGGCAGATTTTATTTCTAGGCTTACGGCAAACAAAAAATCGCTTCATGTTGAAGATTTTTTTCTCAACGAACATCTTTTTGTAGCATTTACTAACTCATTATGATTGTAGATATTGTTAACTACTTGGTTGTAGGTAAACTCCCACCTCACCCATCTCCAAAAGAAAGACAAAAGATCATCAAGAAAGGCTATATATTTTCGTGGATCGGTAGATGCCTCTTCTATATAGGGCCAAATCTCATTATCTGATGACATGTGTGAGAGGAAGTAATCTATGAAATAGTAAAGGATTACCATGATAGCACTTGTGGAGGCCACTTTATAGATAGGATGACTCAATATTAATTACTTCATCAGGGGTACTAGTAGCCCACAATCTTCAGAGATGCTAAGAAATATGTAAAATGATGTGATATTTGTCAACACATGAGAAGGCTAGTACAATCAAATGAAATGTCATTACAACCACAACTAGTAATAGAACCCTTCAATAATTGGGTTCTTAACTGCATTTGACCTATCAACCCTCCTTCTCAATGCAACTCCTACATCTTAGTTGAACATACTATGTTACAAATTGGATGGAAGAAAAGCCACTCTTAGCTACAATAGAGCAATCAATAATATATTTTGAGGAAATATTTACCAAATTTGGGATACCATAGGACATTGTCATCTATGGAGGAACACAATTTACTTCAAGGCTCATTAAGAACCTTATTGACACATACAAGATCAAACATCGAGTAACAATTCCATATCACTTATAGGCTAATGGACGGGTTAAAGGAAAAATCATTTCCTTGAGGCAATTATAAAAAAAATTGTCCAACTATATCAAAGGACTAGGAAAACTAACTTTCTAAAGCACTATGGGCCTACCATACAACATGACGAATTACTATTAATTCAACTCCCTTTGAGTTGGTATATGGAAAGAGAGGTTTTTTTACCAATAGGGATAGAAATATAGATCCTAAGGATAATAATGCAATTTGGTATGGACTTGTCTAAGGCACACCAATAGTGACTTCTTCATATCAATGAATTGGATGAACTTCATCAAGATGCCCTACACCAAATGATTGTGATTCAACATGAGATATCTTGGTGGCACAACAAGTTCATAAAGAAGAGATTCAAAGATGGAGATTATGCCTTATTATTTGATTCAATGTGTAAGGATTTTAGAGGAAAATTTTGCATCTGTTGTCTTAGATCATATGAGATTGACACTATATATGACAATGGCGCCATCAAGCTTCATAGCATTGATGAGGAAAGAACTCTATTGATTGTGAATGAACACGTGATTTTTCTCTATGACATATCCCTATCAAAATAAGTCTTTTTAAGGAAGATCAATGAAGGATGGCCTGACAATAATACATAGATTTTCCATAAGAGATAAATCCCTCCTAGATGATTCTTTCCTACATTCTTGTTCCATTTCCAAAATAAATATATAATTAAAACCGACTTGTGGAAACCCATAAAGGAAAACTTGGGCACGTGACATAATTCAAAAGTAAATAAATGAAAATAAAGAATTCATGAGTGGAAGGGAACTTCGTGGTTTTGTGATGGTTATGTTAGGATCCTCCTACATGTGATTTGCAAGTTCTTGTTACTATTTTAGTTACTAATAAATTATTCTCTAAGGTTGCTCAAGATACAGAGAAGGGTACAACCATGTTGTTGCAACATGGTTATTGTAACACAGTGCCACAACACCTTTCATAATATATAACTAGCATGATTGCTAGAACATGGTTGTTGCAACACTCTTTGAACAAATGCACCCCACACCTATGTTGCAACATTGTTGCTAGACTTCTGACCAAACCCACACTGTGATCATTGCTGCAACACTAGTTTGGAGCAGTTGTTGTGACATTGGTTTGAAACAATGTTGCAAAACACATGTGGAAACATCCCTAATACATAGACTGAGGTTGTATTTGTATTTTCATGATGTATTATTGATGAATGTTATGTGATATTGTTGCATTTCAAGTTGGACAGATGAAATTACTTCTATAAAACATTCCATGAACTATGTTTTGTTGATTAAAATATATGATGTATGATTTACTTCTAGCATGATGATGTTAAATGAGAAAATTTAGTATGTTCATACTGGGTTTGATATATGATGATTAGGATCACATATCAATATATATGTTGTTGGTGTATGCTTTGATGAGAACTAACCTGAAGGATCGAAGGAGGCTATTAATAGCCAAAGATACACGCAAGCAATTAGTTGATGTTGGGACATCAAATGAGTAATGGTATGATGTATGTTGTTCTATTATATTCCATATTAATTTATATGCATGTTATGACATTAGGTAAGGTGAAAATTACAACAAACATGATTTCTCGACTAAATTATAGGTTAACAACCTAATGTAGCACACAAATTATATATTTAATCATTCTTTGAATATACTTCATGTATAATCTCATAACTTTAAAGTTGTTTTGAAATTCTAAATCAAAATATCTCTAAAAACTAACATGTTTTCCCATTTTAATTCATC
Source organism: Pinus taeda (assembly GCA_000404065.3). NCBI lineage: Eukaryota > Viridiplantae > Streptophyta > Pinopsida > Pinales > Pinaceae > Pinus > Pinus taeda. Next base: position 38,494 of record APFE031625122.1, on the reverse strand, counting down.
TCAATTGACATACCTGAAGCACTGTAATTCCTTGTTCTCTATGTTCTCTATATATTCCCCTATGCACTATGTTCTTGTCTTTCATGTATACTCATTTCCATATGCTAATTTCATGGGAATGGAGGCTAATTTCTAGCAAATAGCTCAACGCAAATGCAACTTTGAAGGTGTCAGAGGAATACATATTGTGGCAAAGGAGAAAACTTTTTAAACAATTGTTGAAACAGAGTTGAGTATTGAACATAAAAAAATGTTTCCACTATAGCCTTTTCATTTTGTATACATATGATTTGGCATGAAGGGTTGATTTCATATATTAGGAGTAATCTTTGGCATGGATCCATGTCACTAATTAGGAGTCATCTACCATAATAGTGGGTAATGGAGTATATTAGAAGTGGTAGAATAAATATGTTATGGAAATGATTAGGTATATAAGGTTGATAGGATAGGTATATGAAGCTATATTTTGATATATAACCTTAACTTGAATTGGGAAAACAAAGGATGTTTTATGAAGACAAGGTTTTTATTGTATTGATAAATCAAACTTGAAAATTTTGAGGCTATAAAACCATCAAAATTTATAGGACAAGTCTAGTGAAAATAATATGAATGCAAAGGTATAATCATTTAATTTAAACTCAAGAATTTTAACAAGAATTTGAAGCATTGAAATACCCTTACTAAATCATCAATTCCATATTGTTGTATACTTTATGTTGTTTCTTGTGGACTTGTGATTCTCTTCTTTGTTTTGGTAGGTCCTTGTATTTGTTCTCCTTTGTAATTTTAAATGGTTTGGCCTCCTTTAAATTTTCATTGTGATCTTTTTATGAATGAGAATAACCTTGTTTGTTCTGGAATTGACAATATGTGGAATGTCTCTCTTTTGTTAATGCAAAAATGGAACTCCTGGAAAATAACAATAACAAAATATTCAATTGTAATAGTTTGTATAAGCCTTCATGCAATATCCTCAAGCTTTTAATTTGAATCTCGGAGTATCCACATTAATAATTGAAAAATACAATTATTACTGTGGATACTCCTAGATTCAACTTAAAAGAAATGAACCATAAATGCCTGAAATCCAAAATTATATCCCTATACGGAGGGGATACATGGAATGAGACCATTTTACTAGAAAATTTCAGAATAAAGATAGCAAGAAGAGCTGCAGACAAAGACAAATATAATTATTACTGTGGATACTCCGAGATTCAACTTAAAAGAAATGAACCACAGATGCCTGAAATCCTCAAGCTTATTTACAAGAATTGAAAAGTTCATCTTTATAAGTATTATCCTCAAATTATCACTCAATACTCATCAAATATTACCTAGCAATTTTGAACAAAAATGAAACCATTTGGTAGATCTTTATATCTAGAATTTTCATTAGCCAATTTGTTTGGTTTTCCAATGAAAATTCAAGTCTATGTTGTGCAAGAAGCCTAGATTTTCACAAATAGATCTTTTTTCATTTTTCATATAATTTTTGTCTTTTATTTTTTATTCTTTTTGTCAGAGTAAATTTTTGGATGGAACAGGGGTAGGAGTATCACTTCTATTGCCCACAATTCGCGTCTCAGCTTGCTCAAATAACAGGGACATAACATCTTCTTGTTTGAAAGGCTTGCTATAAAGTTTCAACCTATGTCCATTGACCACAAACAAAAATCCTTATTCATTAACTGTATTTATCCTTACATATCCATTATCAAAAACTTCTTCCACTTTATATAGACCAAGCTAGCAAATGGTGAATTTGCCTCTGAAATCCTTGAATTTGGAGTCAAAGAGTAAATCCCTGACCAACTTTGAATTCCTTAATGAATTTATCATGAAATTTTTATATTTGTTGTTGGATTAATGTAGTTTGTTGTGGTGGTTCTCATTTGATCTCATATAACTTATTCAACTGCATTATCCTTGCCTTTTTTGTTTCTAATACGTCTAACACTATTTCAACTGCTAGTTTGAAGGTTTGAACTTGAAATTTGATATAAAGAAGGATATAAACCCTATGCCAAATCATAAGGGGTGTTGTGAGCCTAGCCTTCATGCAACTAGAATGGACTACATCTTGGGAACAACAACAATAATAGGCATGAGTATACACATAAATCAATAGAATTTGGGAAGGAATTCCAACCATATTTCTATTAGACTTTATGCATATTTATACATGGATGATATGCTTGGAGAAATTGTACCCGCTCTCAACCAAACCTTAATTTACCTTACTTTACATAGTTACTAAGTGTTACTCAAATTTAATACATTATGTATGATGACAAACATAGGTTGAAGAAACCCCTACAACATTTCCATCACCCTCAATGCCTTGCTAATCCCAAGCAAGGATGCAACAAAGTGTTGGATCTCTACTTATTGTAGAAGTATCCTTATTGTATATCAACCATGCATATTGGTCTGCATAGGTAACTCTATTGCAACAACCGCTAGCTAGATAGGAAGATGCACGTGTACAAGACTTGCTGTGACTTCTTCTTTTCTAGTGGCTACTTAATTATAGATATCAATTTTTCACATTCTATGTGGTCTCTATATCATATGGAATGCTACTCCAACTAGGAACAATCAGATAACTCCTGTATAATCTAGGGGCATCCTTTTCACTCTCTCTCCAGATGAGTCGAACACATGACTATCATTCCTAAGATTCTTTCATACAAAAAATAATAATTGAACATCTTCCATATCAATCATCTTGTTATTTACTTTTATCACAATCCAAGGACAATTACACACTTTTATATCAGGGGATACAATCAATTCACTAGTCATCATTTTATCATTCGAATGATATATCTGTATGTTATGCTTGTTTGTTCTCGTTCTTGACTGCATACATTCACTCCTCACATGCTACAATTATTTTTTTCAAAGAGTTGTTTATGTTGTTTTTTGTGTCAGTTCTACTGTAAAATTACATATGTTCGATGTACTTGATGCTCTGTTACTTTCAAATTATGTTTGGTAGTCCTAATAATTTTCTTTCTATGCTTGTGTCATTATCAAATGGTTGTAGAAAAGATCAACTGGACTAATTTGATTATTATTGCTTAGTTTGCAATGACATTTATGAAAGATAACTTTAAAAGCTAGACACTCTAATTTTTGTTGTTGGTCGGGCTTTTTCTACAATATCGATCAGTGTCAGCTAGAGGATGAACTCATCAACAAAACATTGATTTAAATTACAAAGACAGAGAAGATCGCATGCATTTAAATAAGACTCGCATTTAAACTTCCCCGACTCTAATGAGTGACCGAAAGACTCAGTTGACAACTCAACTCATGATCTTTCATAAAAAAATAAAAAATCTACAAAATCATTACATACTTACATATTTGTTACAATACATGAATAAGAGCAGAAAATGAACAACCTTAGTTCCTTTCTTGAATTCTTTAATCATATTGTCATTGTATATTTTCTCTACTAAAATATTTATATCATCACTATTAATATCGCCCAATCCGATACATTTTGGACTTTACAGCAAAGACATGATATTCCTCTACTTCTAGCATTATAGGATCTATTATAACAATTATTAACTAGAGACAAAGCAAGCTTAATTTATACTATTTTCACTATATCAGATAATCTTCATGTCAATCTGCTTAGTCGGAGGCTTCCATGGTAGATTCCATCATCTTCGCTCGATGTGCACCCGATAGGTATTGTAGAATAGTCAACAGTAAGATCTAATGACTGACCAAATAAGTGGTGGAGTGGTTAGTTGAAGACCCTCTTCATATCATTCCATTCAGTGGAAGGGTTGTGTCTTGGTTGAATTTTTTCTCCTAGTAAATTAAACTTGAAGTGGGAATAAATCGATCAACCAGCATCCAAACACATAATCCAACATCTAGTTGTTAAAATTATAACAATCGAGGCTTATGGCCTCCACATCAAATCAATCAAGAAAAATGATGCAAACCTGACCTAGATACATGATGAGGGAAATGCGTACATAGATACAGAGGGTTGTTCCTCAATTCAACGCTCACTTCAATTGATCATCTTGATCTAACTTTCTCAAACCAGATATGATCTGTGTCTCCTTTATGGGAATTATACGTACATAAGAATGCTATCATGATATATGCAGTGGATAAAAAAACTTTTCTTAAGCACGCTAATCATCCACAAGTCATCCACTAATCAAACTACCTCCTCTAGTCGACTTCATCCTCATTTGTATGTTAAAGTTTCAAAAATATAATGCCCATAAATTAAGAAATCTCTTTATTACATAATTTAGCATGGCCTAGTGAGAAACAACGACAACCATAAGCATAATACCTGTAAAATATTCCACCGGCTAGCCCAAATGGTCCTCTCCAATCATGTAATCTTAATTGAAATAAGCCGACAAGTAATTGTCAAAGAACCTTAAACATTAGCTCGAATCGTAGAGTTAATCATTATGGAGGATGCCAACAAGTTGGGCCCATAGTTTCCCAATTCTATATTTATATTTTTCATTGGACCCATAGTTTCCCAATTCTATATTTATATTTTTCATTGACAGATATGTAAAATACTCACCATTGTTCCCTTTAATAATTGTCAAAATTGTATATATTTTTAAACAAAAGTGTGTCTTCTTCGAATTGTTATCATGATAATTGTAGATAATATGAGCAAGGAAACCATAGTCAGGGTTAAAAGAGTGACCATCATCACATTTCTAAATGACGCAGATTTTCTCCAGTGCACAAAATTTCAGAGTCATCATAGTATTATCCTGATTGATGTAATTTTTCTTTGTCATATAGTTAACAAACGTGATCATAAATAAGAGAATCCATAGTTTCTGATCATCTCTCATCATTTTAATTTTAATTGCATACTTATTTTGCAATTTTTTTCTGCAGTCTTGTCCAAATGTTCCACTTTCAGCATCCAACAACAATATTTTAAATTTGCAGGTTAGGACTATCTTTGTTTAATAGCCCCGGACTCAATACCTGCGACAACAGAGCCATGATGTTGTAAGCCTAGCCTTCATGCAGCCAAAACAAACTACATCTTTGGAATAGTAGCAAGAACACACATGAGAATACACATAAAGGAATATAATTTGGGAAGGAATTCCAATGGGATTTATATTAGAATTTATGTATATTTATACCTGAATGATATGGTTGGAGTCATTGTAGACACTCTCAACCAACCCTTCGTTTACTTTACTTTACATAGTTATTGAGTGTTACTCACATTTACTTAATACATTAGGTATGATGACAAACATAGGTCTAAGAGACACCTACAACAAGGGGTAAAGGAAATAATACTTTTCTAGGTTCTCCTATAATCCCAAAAAGTCTTTGGAAGCCTTTCTAACCAATCCTTTTTTATGTAGTTGGATTGTCTTGGTCATGATTGCCTCCAAATTCTTGTTAGTCAATAATCCCAACCATTGGCCTATGGATGATAAGGAGTGGACCTCCAATTCTTTATTTTGTACTTTTTCACTATACCTTCCACAAGTCTAGAGGTAAAATGTGCTCTTTGGTCAGTGACATTTCTCTGAGGACTCCAAACCTTACAAGAATGTATTCGAAAAGATAATTGACTACTTCTTGTTATGTAGTTCTTTCTAGTTCTTATTCTTTTCCCAACCTAATGACATAGTCAATATACACTAGAATATACATTTTTCTTTTTTCATGTAGAATCGATAGGACCTATGAAATCCATAATACATTTTTCAAAAGGCTCTATGAGGACTTGTTTCTGCAAGGGAATTTCATCATAGGCTACCAATCATCCCATCCATTGACAACTATCACAACTTTTGACATATTTCTTTGTGTTCTTAAAACATGATGGATAGTAATATCCCTGATGAAGTATCTTGTGGGTGGTTCTATTATATGAAAAATTCCCACCATAAGGTTCATCATGACAAACTTTTATAACTTCTAAAATTTCATCTTCTTTTACACATCTTCTAATTAAAAAGTCAAGTTTTGTGTATAAAAGATCCCCTTTAATCCATGAATGTCTAGTAGTTTATGTGATTAAATATTTTCTTTTTATTTGAAGTGCACTGGTAATTTTCCCGAAGATAAATAGATTTCTATGTCAGCAAATCATGGAATTTTAATTGATATAGAAAACAAATGTCCATCTAGATAAGTGTTACACAACATTCTGTCACTGTCCCTGTACTCCCCATTCCTTGATCCTAGAGGACCTCTACAGTGAACCCCACATGCTTTGTCTTCATGAAGAAACTTCCATTGTGTCCCTCTTCATGACCAAATCAATTCCCTTTTGCACCATTTCCCATGAAACTTCTGTTTTGCCCAATTTACAAGACCAACACGAATGACCTTTGTCTCCCCCGCGTTGATGTGCAGAGATTAGCATTATCCCTTACGCCGACTGGGGGGAATGAGCTGTGTTACAGTCACGCCAGTCCTATTATGGAAAGTTTTTTAAATTAGGAGCCGAAGCTTCTAGTTCTAGAAGCTTCGTAATGGAAGTCTGGTAAATGGTTTGGCTAGATGGGGTCGAAGATGTTAGTTTGGGCTTCTTTCCCCTCTAATGATGGAACTACCTCAAGGGATAAGTCCCTTTCCCATGAGAAGAGGATCCATCTTCCATCCATTTTTCCTATATAAACTTCCCTTCTTCCTAAGCACAAGCTAGTGTTGATATTAGTGTGCTGATGTCATTTTGGTTTGGAGTAGACATCAAGCTATTACTAGTTGTAGCTATCTAGTTATGTGAGGGAGAAGTGTGATTTGGTTTGGAGTGAAGCCTAAAGGGAAGATCCTTAAAACTATTTTTGATTGAGGCCATTATGGAATGCTAGCAGAAGTGTGTGGGAACCTGGTCTTGTCAGAGGAGGACTGCAACATCAAGACAAATGGTTGTAATCTTCTTTGATATTAATATATGAAACTATCGATTGATTTCCTACATGATTTGACATCTTACATATTCATGGATTAATGTTTATTGACTTGTTAAGTAGGTTGAATTACAATTTGTCTATTATTACGTTTGTTGTTTTTTGTTGTTTACTTGTTTTAGGTGCTTGAAGAAGGAAGCGAGAAATAGCTAGAGCAAGCAAGAAAGGACATCATCAAATAGGATAAGTGGACTAAGAGGTAAGCCATCTTAATTGGTTCTAACCTAAGAAAATCTTGCATAGAATGCATCTGTTGTGGCTAGACCCATCATCAAGCTAGAGGAATTCGTTTGTGTCCGCACTTATAATTTTACTTCACTACAAATTGGTGACTTTGTTGGGAAACTCAATCCTGTTGTTTGTATTAGATTTCATGATTTCGTGAGAACTTTTCTAGTTTCCTTTTTACCTTTGGTTATGTTTATTTTCTCCTGCTTACTAGCCTGAGTCTAAAATTCATAATAGTAGATCTGGTCCTTGTTTCAATTTTTTTTTTTTTTTTTTTTTTTCTTAGCTCCCTCGATCACCGCACTTAATTCGCTAACAGTCACGTCGATCAGCATGAGTTGCTGAGAAATAGCCATGCCGACCAGCCTCTGGCGCTTGTTTTCAATTAGGCAGTTGCATCGATGCCTGTAAGTGAAGATTAGGGTATACCCCAAATCTTGGCTAGTGTGTTTTGTTTTCATGATTTGGACCCTGTAAGTTTTTTTTTTAGACCATCTTCTCCCTAACTAGAGAACTTCATCTAGCTTGGTTCGTGTGCTTGCTTGGTTTAGCCCACCCTCTAATGTGTTAAGTCTGGCCCCGTGTGAAGTTATTTTTCATTTTTTCTTTGAATCCCTCACTCAATGCTATTTTTGGCCAAACAGTAGTGCTAATCAGGCCTATCAATGCTAGTTTTAGCTTGAAATTCATGCCAGTCATGACAATCAGTGCTAATTTTGGCCCAAAAGTCATTCCAGTCTCTGGGTTAAGAAAAAACTAGAATTTCTCCCATTCCAGTGCCAGTGTGTCTTGACCCTCGAACTCTCCTCTTCCTCCCAGAAGTGACTAGGATGCTTTGTTTGCTTCATTTTCAATTGAATGAGTGAAAGCGTCTCATTTATTCTCTTATTTTGAGTGTCTCTTTTCTCTTTCCAAGAATAGATTACATTGCTTGGTTTGTTGATTGAAGCATTTATGTGTTTGGTTGGTTCGGTTCAGGGAAGAAGTTTTTTTAGTTTCATTTATCTTGCTTTGGATTTGATTGATGCTTGTTTGTTTGGAATTGTGAAAATTTTCATTTAAAGTGCTTTATGTGAAAGATTCATTTTTCATGTTATGAAAATGAGAACACCATTCTAGTTTACTTAAGCAAAAATATTTCATTAGTAGTGTTATTGAGAAGCTAGAATTGCATCATCATAAGAATTGGAAATGAAATGAAACTTCTTATGTTTCTATAGGAAGATTAAATGCATTTAGGAGATTTATTAGTGAAAGATTTCATTATTCGATTGTTGCATTAATTTTGTGTTCTCTATCTCTCAATTAGTGATAACTTTCATTGAAGATAAAGATCTCTTTTATCATATAGCTGCATATAAGAGTTTTCAGATGACAATGATAGGGCCTTGTAATTGAAACCTAATTTAAGATCAACCATTCAAATTTATTGACTTAACCTAAGGAAACATTGAAACTTAATGCTCACATTTAGTGGTCTAGGCTAGAGATGTATTCTGACATCTTCAAACCTAGCAGTTGTCGTTAGCTTCGGCACTAGACAACGCTAGTACGGACTTGTGCTCCCTGTACCATCATGTATATAAAGGGATACCCCACTAGGTTGCAATCCTTTATCTATAGGAAACCGAGTTTTCCACCTTGTAAATGTGATACACCGAACACAAAATTTGGGGAGATTGCTTGCTCGTACTTCTCGGTTCGCCGGGAAGTATTTTGCAGTTCACAGTTACCTGGTAATCCTTTTTCCTAGAATACCATGCGTAATAATTTTTGATCTTTACTGACTCTTTAAACTTGAAAATATCATCGAGCACTTGTCCTTTTGAGCTCGTTAATTTTGAAAGCGATTAGAGTCACCTTTTGTCCTTTTCTCGACTCTTAAAAAATGAAAAGGAAAAGTTTTGTTTCAATGTCTTAAAATTAACTACCCACAAAATATTCCTAGTTAAAGTTATCTTCCTTAGTAATTCTTTAAGGTCGATTCCAATGGCAACATTCCATGAGTTTACCAGTCAAGAGTTCCCCTCATATGGGAATCCTAGTCCTTTTCCTTCTTTTGGAAATGTTGTTGCTCCTTATATGGCAACATTTTCCCTTCCAGGGTTAACCATTGGTTTACTTGTGTAGTTGTTTTCGACCCTGTTGGTCCTGAGTGTCCTGACTCCTATCCAAACATCTCTTTCATTCGAACCACGTCACGATGATTATGAGGTCAATCCCTCGCCTTCTTCCCCATTTTATTCACCTTCCTCTTCTACTTCACTTGGTGAAAGTTTGAAATCCAGTAACCAGGAGGCTAAGAAGAAGAAGACGAAGAAGAAGAAGTCAAATAAGCAAGAGGCCAACTGTATAGCTATTACTCCAAATGCAGCTCCCATTGACAAACCTATTGATCCTTCATGGAAGGTAAAATTCCCTTGCAAGCTATGTAAAGGTTACCATCTCCTTCGAGACTGTCCTGGCATTCCCAGAGTCTTAGAGATGTGGTCTCAAGACCCGAATCAACCATCCTCATCAACCTCTAGAGATCATGGTGATGCTACACCCTCGACTAATGATGGTAAGAAGAAGGGAAACATTAGATTCCCCTATAGGTTATGTGAAGGGAAGCATCTTCTTCACCTTTGTCTTCTCATGGATAAAGCTTCCAAAGTTTTGGAAAACCTTATAGCTCCTCAACCCCAACTTCATGTTGGTTATTAGAGGCTTTCTTCTTATCCTCTCTCGGTTGGTAAAGAGATTGAATTGGATTCATCTCTTCCTCGTCCTGCTCTTCCTGAGCATGACTCTCTTGTGTCTGTTCCCGACCAACCATTTATCAAAAAGAGTGTTGAATTGGTTCCGCCACCAGTTGCTCACCCTTTTCTAGAAGAGAGTGGTGATCATACTGCTCATTTTCTTCTCATCTCTTGAAATTCAAATGAATCGAAGAGTGACCCTCCTGTCCTAGTTGTTCAGGAGAGTCCTTCTCCTATTCCTGTACAACATGGGGGAAATCATATGATACCCCCACCAAGTAGTTTTGTCATCTCTTTAAATTGGGGGCCATTGACTGCTTTCGGCCTCCCATCTTATGTGCCTTTCCTTATCAAAGTACAAGCCTATAATATGGTAGTACGTGGCACTATATTAGATGGAGGCACGTCTGTTAGCAATATGCCTTCTACCACTTGGCAAGATCTAGGTTCCCCACAGCTTGTGCCTGTCACTCAGAATCTGTTGACTTTCAACGGAAGAACTAGTCAATCTTTAGGGATCCTTCCAAAGTTCCCTATTACTTTGGGAGGAAAGACCATCTATATAGATGTGATGGTAGTCCAAGGTTCATTAGATTTCAATCTTCTCCTTGGATGCAACTATGTTTATGTCATGGGAGCTCTTGTTTCTTTGCTTTTCCATGTGGTTTGTTTTCCATACGAAGGGAGAATTGTGACTATTGATCAACTATCATTCATTGGTCACCAGGTGCCTCCTTTGCAACCATTGTCCCCCCTATCATCTCTTGTTTGCAAGCAGTACCTTCCTTGCCACAAGTCAATTATGTGGCTACTCGTTCCGTCTCCACATCTGTTGATGATCACGCAAATGGTATAGTACAGTATGTACTGGGGGAATTGGAACCCGATCTGTCATTTGTACCAGTTGGCATGTGTTCCTCCCAAAGCGTGACCTCTTTGGAGCCATGTTATCGTGTGGTCCATGATCATATGAATGAAGATAGTTCCTAGTCTCATGTCAACCTCGTTAAAAAATGAAGCAACTCCCTTTTCCAAATCGAGTCCTTGATTAAGATGTCGTAAAATCCTAGTAGAGTCTTTCCAATATCTTGAAAGTGAACCTTCATTTCGTCCACCTAGTTGACTGAAATGAAGCTTCGGGGGCATGTACCTCGATTTGAGTCATTATGTCCAGGACATGCGAACTTATAGAAAGCATAGTTTCTCATTTCAAGCTTGTGTAAACATGAAACCAAATCCAAGAAAAGTTCTCCATGGTTCAATCTTGTGTAAAAATGAACCCATGCCCAATTTACATCTTGTGATTTCCACTTTTATCAACTAAATTCTACTAAATGAGCCTTGTTTGTTTCATTCCATCGCCACCATCTCTTTGGTCGATCATATGCTTTCACTTGGTTGTTTTTCCTTTCTTGAGGAACCGCAATGATTAATGCTTTTATTAGCTAGCCTCTTCGCCATTACATGTTTTGAGCAATTCCACCATTTTTGGAACCAGTTTCTACCTTTTATACCACTCATTCGCCCAGGACGAGTCACCCTTAAGCTCTTTTCTGACTCATAAAAGATGAAAATATTGCTGAGTATTTTTTCCCTTTTGACTCGTAAAAGAGAATAAAATGGGGGGTCTGCTTTCAAGATCTTTTCAACCCTTTAAAAACAAAAATATAGTTGAGCTCTTGTCATTTTTAACTCGTTAACGGATGCAAAACATCATGCACCTAGTATAAGTTTACCCCATTTTCAGGTTGGGAGGCACTATTTATGAAAAAGGTATTCCTTGACTGAAATGGTCAAGTGATTCTCTCAAGCATTGTTTTCTACCTTTTCGGGCTTGAGAGACACAAATGTACAAAAAGGGACCATGTGGACTTTTTTTTTTTATGTGTCTTTTTCAAACTCTCTAAACATGAAAAGGATATCGATTTACACCTTTGTCAAACTCGTTAAACTATTAAACAACATCGGATTCGTCATCATGACGAACATGAGCTTCTCCTTCCTAGGGCTTGTTAAACTTACTAGGTCGGATTCGTCTGAAGGATGAAATTACAATGCAAGCATATGCTATCCCCTTCAAGTTTGCAATTAAAAAATAATCAGGGTACCTGCCAGAAATGGTGGGGGAAAATTTGGAAATCTATCAGTTGTGTCGGCAACTCACTCTTGAACATGACACTTTCTGCTTCGTGTCGGGTTGGGATATCCTCCTCTGTGTCATTGACCTTCCTAGGTTGGTCCATTCATTTTTGCCTTCCATTTCATCTCTGCAATGTCATCATGACCACCGATCCCTTGGATCCAAAAGATGCCAAACTTCTAGTTGTGTCGCCAATATGTTCAAGAGTTGTCATTCGGCAGTTACACTTACCTCTGATTCTTTGTGTCATCTAAAATAATTTTGCGTCCTCTTGTCTCACATTGATGATGTGGGATTCATTATGGCTCTCCTTCCACATGGTCATTTCCCATCAACTTCAAGTCATTATCTGGGAATTTGATTGAGAGACTCCATTCTAGTACCTTAGAGCTTGCAAGCCCTAATGGCAAGTTCTTCACGCTTGACGACAAGTTCACGTCATTGGCTTTCAATAGAGTGATTTCATGGATGTTCGACACATCCATTCACATGTAGTACTTTGATCAGGTCATGTTGGAGCACAAGACCCTAGACTCATATCACAAAAGTCTAGGTTGCGAAGTGGTGTGACATGGTTATGATAATATGCATGTCTCTTTCAGATGGTTGGCTGTGACCAGACCATGAGTTATCATATGTGATCCTTCTCATTATTGGATGGCTGCGACCATACCTTAGTTTCATTATGATCCTCTTTGACGGATGGTTGTGCCCATACCTGGATCCATTAACATGATCATTCTATGGATGGTTGCGTCCATGCCACGATTCATGTATCATTTGACATAGATATCAGTTTATGTATATGTATCTATACTTGCTTGCAAGTTTTCTGATGGCAGAATGGTTCCCTACACTAATTCATAAATCATTTCATCCCTCACTCCAACTTGGCCTTCACGCTATAGGGGGCATCTGTTACACAACATTCTATCACTATCCCTGTACTCCCCTTTCCTTGATCCTAGAGGACATCTATAGTGAACCCCACATGCTTTGCCTTCATGAAGAAACTTCCATCGTGTCCCTCTTCATGACCAAATCAATTCCATTTTGCACCATTTCCCCTGAAACTTCTGTTTTGCCCAGTTTACAAGACCAGTGCGAATGACCTTTGTCTCCCCCGCGTTGATGTGTAGAGATTAGAACTATCCCTCGTGCTAACTAGAGAGACTGAGCTATGTTCCAGTCACACCGATCCTGTTATGGAAAGTTTTTTAAATTAGGAGCCGAAGTTTCCAGCTCTAGAAGCTTCGTAACGGAAGTCTGGTAAATGGTTTGGCCGGATGGGGTCAAGGATGTCAATTTCAAATCCTTTCCCCTATAATGATAGAACTACCTCAAGGTATAAGCTCCTTTCCCATGAGAAGAGGATCCACCTCCCATCCATTTTTCCTATATAAATCTCCCTTCTTCCCAAGCACAAGATAGTGTTGATATTAGTGTGTTGATGCGATTTTGGTTTGGAGTAGAAAACAAGCTATTACTAATTGTAGCTATCTAGTTGTGTGAGGGAGAAGTGTGATTTGGTTTGGAGTGAAGCCTAAAGGGAAGAGCCTTAAAACTATTGTTGATTGAGGCCATCATGGAATGCTAGTAGAAGTGTGTGGGAACCTGGTCTTGTCAGAAGAGGACTACAACGTCAAGATAAATGGTTGTAATCTCTCTCTGATATTAATATATGTAACTATCGATTGATTTCCTACATGATTTTTCATCTTACATATTCATGGCTTAATGTTTCTTGACTTGTTAAGGAGGTTGAATTACAATTTGTCTATTACCATGTTCATTGTTTGTTGTTGTTTACTTGTTTTAGGTGCTTGAATATGGAAGGGAGAGATAGCAGGAGCAAGCAAGTGAGGACATCATCAAACAGGATAAGCAGACTAAGAGGTAGGCCCTCTTAATTGGTTCTAACCTAAGGAAATATTCCATAAAATGTATCTGTTGTGGCTAGACCCATCGTCGGGATAGAGTAATTCGTTTGTGTCCGCACTTATAATTTTACATCACCACATTAAGTAACAAAGAGTCTAACAATCTCACAGGGATTATTAATGAATTAGAAATACTATTTTACTAAAATGTTCTATGAATTGATGATAATAATCTACATATCATAGGAAAATTCTAACATCTCATTGATTTGATGGTATTGGAAATCTAATGATGACTTCAAATTTAATTGGATCTACTTTTATCCCTACAAAAGATACTTGATGTCCTAGTACAATCCCTTCCATTAATAACATATAACATTTCTCATTGCTAACAACTAAGTTAGTTTATATGCATCTTATCATAATAATTTATAATTTAATCCAAGCTTCATCAAAATAATTTCCATATACTAAAAGTCATCCATGTATACTTCTACACATTCATGTATCACATCAACAAAGGTAGGTAAGACTTGCCTTTGAAATGTAGTTGGTGCATTTCATAAACCAAAGGGGCAGACCTTATCAACATATGTCCACTAGCTACATGTGAAAGTTGTTTTGTCATGAACTTCTAGAGCTATCTTGATTTGATTATAGCCACTAAATCCATCTAGGAAAGGGAAATGCTTTTTCCCAGCTAATGTATCTAGAAATTGGTTAATAAATGGTAGGGGAAATGATCCTTCAAGGTTTATTTGTTTAATTCTCTATAGTCTCCACAGATTTATCATTTACAATATTTTTTAAGAATCACAATTAAAGGAGAGACCCACTGACTATAAAAAACAGGATAAATAAAATCTACTTTTAATAACTTTTGAAGTTATTCTCTCACTATATCCCTTAGCATTGAATTCATTCTCATTGTGGTTATCTTATAGATATAGCATTTTCTTCTATGTAGATATGATGTATGCATGTATATGGGTCGATACCTTGCATATCTGTATAGTCCCAAGTGAATTCTTTAGAATATTTTCTTAATAATTGATTTAATCGATCCTCTTGAGATGATTCTAAATTAGCATTGATATTCAAATACTTCCCAAGACCAATTTTTATAATCTTACTATTAAAAATTGTTATTGAATTCATAAGAAAAGTGGTTTGAAAGAAAGATTGCAAGGAATTCATTGTACAATTTTCTTGAAAGCTTTGTTCTAAGAGATTATTTGTAGCAATGCATTGAGTTGTTTCTAATTGCCTTGCAATATCCAAATTGAAGATGAAGTTATTGGGTAAATTCTCATCTATTTTTTTCTTGAAAATTGATAGCTTGAGCAACAATTAAAAGTGGGTTGAATTACTTCTTCCTTTGAGTTTGTTTATTTAAGCCAAGGCATTTGTTCTAATTCACTTAAGGAATTAGCAAGAGGATGAAGTATGACTTATTTTCTTTCATTACATCTTGAAATTGTTATATTCCTAATCTACAAATAATAAAGGCATCTATTGTAGCTATCTATGGTCTTTTGTGAATTAGGGGATGTCCACCTAGATTAGATTTAGGTTGAATAAATAATAATCCTCATGAATATTCCCATGAATCTAAGACCACACTAGTACAAATGGGTGAAAATACGATGTATCTTTGTCGGCTATTCAACTCATTGTTGTCGGCTATCTGACACATTTGAGTCATCGGTGGGATTATGTTGAATAGTCAACCCCTTAATAATCATCGAATATCTGATGGGACTAAAGTCGAATATCTGATGCCAAAGATGGCCAAAAATGTCTTTAATCATTTGCTGCTTTGTGGTAGGTTTAGCGATGCCAATAGGAGTCACATATGTGATAGGCTAAACGTCGAATATCCGCCATGCTAGATGTTAAAAACGAGTTTCAACATTTGATGCTTTGAATTAGATATTCGATGCAACATTACTCTAATCTAATAGAATCTGATGGTTTGTTCTATTGGTATGGAGTCAAATTTCGAACGTTTAAGCGTTGGATAAGTGAAATTATAAAACTTTTTTGCAATGGGAATGTTATGGCCTCGACACTTTGTTCCATTGATAAAAATTCATATATACGACGGTTTGTTCCATCAGTATGGAGTCAAATATTTGACGGTTTCAACTTAACATTGAATATCTGACTGGTACCTAAGAATTAAAAACAAATATAATTTGATCTGGGGCACTCTTAGACACAAAATAAGTTGTGCATCATTCACCTGATGAATCCAATGAAGATTCAAATCAAATTCAAAGACTCCGTTGGAGGATGAGCCTTATTGACGGAGACATGAAAGGACACTGTGGGAAAACTAGGTACCAAAACTCGAGTTTTCTCCAAGATGTAATATTATTTTGTTTCAATTACTTCTTGTCATTTCCAGAATATATCAAAAGGATATTCCATTTCTTTCTCCATTTAAATAATGACCATATATATGTACTTGTATATCCTTATTTAAAAACTATAGATATACCTTCTTCCTATATTACTAATCTTGACCAAGATCTTTCCTCTGATCCATATGTTGTCCATAACGAGCCTTGTGATCTTCATATGATCAAGTTTGATATTACACCTCATGCACATAATCTTGTGCCCTCCAAGACTAAGAGATATATAAACCCTTAAGATTGCCAAATACCTTCCATGATTTGCCTCTAAATAATTACAAATACCTTCCCAAGTTTGATGGGGAATTTGACAACCTTACAGATGAAAATCATATCCAAGCCTTTGAGTATTTCATAGACCTTTTTGAAGTTGATCATGATGATGTTTACATGGGAGATTTTTCTCGGTCATTGCAAGGGGATGCTAAGGAGTGGTTTAGGAATTTAGAGCCAGAATTAGTCAGTTCATGGGAGGAACTAAGTGATCTCTTTCTGAAATTTTAGGGTGTGAGGAATTCCAGGGATTGACATATTTCATAGTTTCATGTCATAAAGAAACAAAGGGATGAAACTGTCTCAATGTTCAATAGGAAAATTTTCAGCTTTTATCACAAGATGCATAGAGACATTCAACCTTCTCAAGTCATTGTCATGTTGTGTTATGCAAAATCCTTTCATCCATATTTGTCTTTCCTTCTCATGGAGAGGAGGTATGGCACATTGTAGAAAATGTTATTGATGCTTAGGAAGTAGATGGAAATATTCAAGCATGTGGAAAGCTCTCTGATCATGTTTTGGTTCAAGATTTAGGTGCAACTGAACAAGAGAATGAGTGTGTTCAAGAGAGACTTGGTCTAAATCTTGATCCATTTCATTATGAGTAGAGGATTGATAATATCATGCATTTTTTTTGAAAATATCAATGATAATGTTTTTGCATAGAGAAATAATCAATTTGTTGGAGAGCAAGCTGCTATGTCAAATTTTATTGTTGATGATACTTGAGAGTTTTTTATTTACCTATATATGATGAATATAAAGATGTTGATTTCCAAAAAAAAATAGCAATTTTTTCTCAATAAAAAAGTGTTGAGTCTCAACAATCTATTGAAAACACTCAACCCAAATATCAAATTTACAACATAAAATATAAGGAAAGTTGTAGGTTAACTTAAAATGTTGTTTTATTGTAGCAATTTTATGAAGATTTTCAACCTTTTTATTATATCCAATGGTTGGAATTTCATGAAAGCAAGAGAGCAATCTGGGACTATCTTCGTTTAATAGTCCCAGACTCAATAAATTTGCAGGTTATGACTATCTTCATTTAATAGTCTCAGACTCAATACCTGTGACAACAAAACCATGATGTTGTAAGCCTAGCCTTCATGAAGCTAGAACAGACTACATCTTTGGAATAGTAGCAAGAACACACATGAGAATACACATAAAGGAATATAATTTGGGAAGGAATTCCAATGGGATTTATATTAGAATTTATGCATATTTATACCCGAATGATATGATTGGAGCCATTGTAGACACTCTCAACCAACCCTTCGTTTACCTTACCTTACATAGTTATTGAGTGTTATTCACATTTACTTAATAATAATAATAATAATAATATCCATTTTTTAGGTCATAGCCAAGCCAGGCACCAAATTGGTGTATGAGACCCCTTGTTTGTCGGACAAGGGACCCACCTCTGTGCAACAATTTGACTGCTAAGTCTATGAAGGCATACATACTCTACCCCCGTCTGGTTTTGAACCTGTGACCTCTTAGGAGGAAACACATGCTCTTAACCATTAGGTACACTGAAGTTGTATGATGACAAACATAGGTCTAACAGACCCCTACAACAAGGGGTAAAGGAAATAATACTTTTCTAGATTGTCCTATAATCCCACAAAGTATTTGGAAGCCTTTCTAACCATTCCTTTTTTATGTAGTTGGATTGTCTTGGTCATGATTGTCTCCAAATTCTTGTTAGTCAATCATCCTAACCATTGGCCTATGGATTATAAGGAGTGGACCTCCAATTCTTTATTTTGTACATTTTCACTATATCTTCCACAAGTGTAGAGGTGAAATGTGCTCTTTGGTCACTGACATTTCTTTGAGGACTCCAAACCTTACAAGAATGTATTCAAAAAGAAAATTGACCACTTCTTGTTATGTAGCTCTTGCTAGTTATTATTCTTTTGGCCACCTAGTGACATAGTCAATACACACTAGAATATACCTTTTTCCTTTTTCATGTAGAATCGATAGGACCTATGAAATCCATAACACATTTTCAAAAGGCTCTATGAGGACTTGTTTCTACAAGGGAGTTTCATCATAGGCTACCAATCATCCCATCCATTGAAAACTATCACAACTTTTGACATATTTCTTTATGTTCTTAAAACATGATGATAGTAATATCCCTGATGAAGTATCTTGTGGGTGGTTCTATTATATGAAAAATGCCCACCATAAGGTTCATCATGACAAACTTTTATAATTTCTAAAATTTCATCTTCTTTTACACATCTTCTAATTAAAAAGTCAAGTTTTGTGTACAAAAGATCCCCTTTAATCCATGAATGTCTAGCAGTTTGTTTGATTATATCGTTTCTTTTTTTTTGAAGTGCACTGGTAATTTTCCCGAAGATAAATAGTTTTCTATGTCAGCAAATCATGGAATTTTAATTGATATAGAAAACAAATGTCCATCTAGATAAGTGTTACACAACATTCTGTCACTGTCCCTATACTCCCCATTCCTTGATCCTAGAGGACCTCTATAGTGAACCCCACATGCTTTGCCTTCATGAAGAAACTTCCATTGTGTCCCTCTTCATGACCAAATCAATTCCCTTTTGCACCATTTCGCATAAAACTTTTGTTTTTCCCAATTTACAAGACCGGCACAAATGACCTTTGTCTCCCCTACGCGATGTGCAGAGATTAGCACTATCCCTTGCACCGACCAAGCGACTGAGTTGTGTTCTAGTCGCGCCAGTCCTGTTATGGAAAGTTTTTTAAACTAGGAGTTGAAGCTTCCAGCTCTAGAAGCTTCGTAATGGAAGTTTGGTAAATGGTTTGGCCGGATGGGGTCAAGGATGTCAGTTTGGGCTTCTTTCCCCTCTAATGATGGAACTACCTCAAGGGATAAGTCCTTTTCCCATGAGAAGAGGATCCATCTCCCATCCATTTTTCCTATATAAACTTTCCTTCTTCCTAAGCACAAGCTAGTATTGATATTGGTGTGTTGATGTCATTTTGGTTTGGAGTAGACATCAAGCTATTACTAGTTGTAGCTATCTAGTTGTGTGAGGGAGAAGTGTCATTTGGTTTGGAGTAAAGCCTAAAGGGAAGAGCCTTAAAAATATTGTTGATTAAGGCCATCATGGAATGCTAGCAAAAGTGTGTGGGAACGTGGTCTTCTTGGAGGAGGACTGCAACATCAAGACAAATGGTTGTAATCTCTCTTTGATATTAAGATATGCAACTCTCAATTGATTTCTTACATGATTTGACATTTTACATATTCATGGATTAATGTTTCTTGGCTTGTTAAGTAGGTTGAATTACAATTTTTTTATTATCACATTTGTTGTTTGTTGTTGTTTACTTGTTTCAGGTGCTTGAAGAAGGAAGGCAGAGATAGTTGGAGCAAGCAAGAAAGGACATCATCAAATAGGATAAGCAGATTAAGACGTAGGCCCTCTTAATTGGTTCTAACCTAAGGAAATCTTCCATAGAATTTATCTGTTGTGGCTAGACCCATCATCGGGCTAGAGGAATTCATGTGTGTTTGCACTTATAATTTTACTTCACCACAAACTGGCGACTTTGTTGGGGAACCCAATCCTTTTGTTTGTATTGGATTTCATGATTTCGTGAGAACTTTAATAGTTCCACTTTTTCCCTTTGATTCTGTTTGTTTTCTCCTGCTTACTAGCCTGAGTCTAAAACTCATAGTAGCAGATCTGGTCCTTGTTTCAAATTTTTTTATTTTTTTTCCTTAGATCCCTCGATCAGCGTGCTTAATTCACTAATAGTTGCACCGATTAGCGCGAGTTGCTGAGAAATAGCTGTGCCGACTAGCCACTGGCGCTTGTTGTCAGTTAGGTAGTTGTGTCGATGCCTATAAGTGAAGATTAGCGTTTACCCCAAATCTTGGCCAGTGTGTTTTGTTCTCATGCTTTCGCCTTGTAAGTTTTTTTTTAGATCTTCTTCTCCCTAACTAGAGAGCTTCATCTAGCTTGGTTTGTATGCTTACTTGGTTTAGCCCACTCTCTAATGTGTTAAGTCTGGCCCTGTGTGAAGTTATTTTTTTATTTTTTCTTTGAATCCCTCGATCAGTGCTATTTTTAGCCAAACAGTAGCATCGATCAGGCCTATCAGCGCTAGTTTTAGCTTGAAATTCGTGTCGGTCATGCTAATCAGCGCTACTTTTGGCCCAAAAGTTGCTTCGGTCTCTAGGTTAAGAAAAAAATAGAATTTCCCCCATTCTGGTGCCAGTGTGTCTTGACCCTCAGACTCTCCTCTTCCTCCTGGAAGTGACTAGGATGCTTTGTTTGCTTCATTTTCAATTGAATGAGTGAAAGAGTTTCATTTATTCTCTTATTTCAAGTGTCTCTTTTCTCTTTCCAAGAATAGATTACATTGTTTGGGTTGTCGATTGAAGCATTTATGTATTTGGTTGGTTTGATTCAGGGAATAAGTTGTTTTTAGTTTCATTTATCATGCTTTGGATTTGATTGATGCTTGTTGTTTAGAATTATGAAAATTTTCATTTAAATTGCTTTATGTGAAAGATTCATTTTGCATTTTATGAAAAAGAGAACACCATTCTAGTTTACTTAAGCAAAAATATTTCATTAGTAGCATTATTGAGAAGCTAGAATTGCATCATCATAAGCATTGGAAATGAAATGAAACTTCTTATGTTGCTATAGGAAGATTAAGTGCATTTAGGAGATTTATTAGTGAAAGATTTCATTATTCGATTGTTGCATTAATTTTTTGTTCTCTATCTCTCAATTAGTGAGAACTTTCATCGAAGACAAAGATCTCTTTTATCATATAGCTGCATATAGGAGTTTTCAAATGACAATGGTAGGGCCTTGTAATTGAAACCTAATTCAATATCAACCGTTAAAATTTATTGTATTAACCTAAGGAAACATGGAAACTTAACACTCATATTTAGTGATCTAGGCTAGAGATGTGTTCCGACGTCTTCAAACCTAGCAGTTGTCGTTAGCTTCAGCACTAGACAACACTAGTATGGACTTGTGCTCCTTGTACCATCATGTATGTAAAGGGAGACCCCACTAGGTTGCAATCCTTTATCTATAGGAAGCCGAGTTTGCCACCTTGTAAATGTGATACACCAAACACAACATTCAGGGAGATTGCTTGCCCGTACTTCTTAGTTCACTGGGAGGTATTTTGCAGTTCACGGTTACCTGGTAATCCCTTTTCCTAGAATACCCTGCGTAGTAATTTTTGATCTTTAATGACTCTTTAAACTTGAAATATCATCGAGCACTTGTCCTTTCGAGCTTGTTAATTCTGAAAGCAATTAGAGTCACCTTTTGTCCTTTTCTTGACTCTTAAAAAATGAGAAGGAAAAGTTTTGTTTCAATGTCTTAAAATTAACTACCCACGAAATATTCCTAGTTAAAGTTATCGTCCTTAGTAATTCTTTAATGTCGATTCCAATGGAAACATTCCCTGAGTCTACCAGTCAAGGGTTCCCCTCAGATGGGAATCCTAGTCCTTTTCCTTCTTTTGGAAATGTTGGTGCTCCTTATATGGCGATGTTGTCCCTTCCAGGGTTAACCATTGGTTTAGCTGTTCAATTGTTTTCGACCTCAGTGGTCCTGAGTGTCCTGAATTCTATCCAAACATCTCCTTCATTTGAACCATGTCACGATGATTCTGAGCTCGAGCCCTCATCTTCTTCCCCAATTTCTTCACCTTCCTCTTCTACTTCACCTAGTAAAATTTTGAAATCTAGTAACCAAGAGGCTAAGAAGAATAAGAAGAAGAAGTCAAATAAGTGAGAGGCCAACCGTGCAGCCATTACTCCAAATGCACCCCCCATTGACAAACCTATTGATCCTTCATGGAAGATAAAATTCCCGAACAAGCTTGTAAAGGTTACCATCTCCTTTGATACTGTCCTAGCATTCCTAGAGTCTTAGAGCTATGGTCTCAAGACCCGAATCGACCATCCCCGTCGACCTCTAGAGATCATGTTGATGCTACACCCTCGGCTAATGATGGTAAGAATAAGGGAAAGATTAGATTATCCTATAGGTTATGTGAAGGGAAGCATCTTGTTCACCTTTTTCCTCTCATTGATAAAGCTTCTAAAGTTTTGGAAAACCTTACATCTCCTCAACCCCAACTTCGTGTTGGTTATCAAAGGTTTTCTTCTTATCCTCTCCCGGTTGGTAAAGAGATTGAATTGGATTCATCTCTTGCCCATCCTACTCTTCCTGAGCATGAATCTCTTGTGTCTATTCCCAACCAACCATTTGTCGAAAAGAGTGTCAACTTGGTTCTGCCACCAATTGCTCACCCTTTTCTGGAAGAGAGTGGTGATTATACTGCTCATGTTTTTCTCATCTCCTCAGATTCTCATGAATCAAAGAGTGACCCTCCCATCCTAGTTGTTCAAGAGAGTCCTCCTATTCCTATACAGCATGGGGGAAATCATATGATACCCACACCAAGTAGTTCTGTCGTCTCTTTAGATTGGGGGCGATTGACTGCTTTCTACCTCCCATCTTATGTGCCTTTCCATATCACAATACAAGCCTATAATATGGTAGTACCTGGCACTATATTAGATGGAGGTGCGTCTATTAGCATTATGCCTTCTACTACTTGGCAAGCTTTTGGTTCCCCGCAACTTGTGCCTGTCACCCAGAATCTATTGGCTTTCAACGGAGGAACTAGTCAACCTTTAGGGATCCTTCTGAAGTTCCCTATTACTTTGGGAGGAAAGACCATCTATATAGACATGATGGTAGTCCAAGGTCCATTATATTTCAATGTTCTCCTTGGATGTGACTATGTTTATGTCATGGGAGCTCTTGTTTCTTCGCTTTTCAGTGTGGCTTGTTTTCCATAGGAAGGGAGAATTGTGACTATTGATCAACTGTCATTCATTGGTCACCTGGCACCTCCTTTGCAACCATCGTCCCCTATCAGCTCTTGTTTGCAAGCAGTACCTTCCTCACCACAGGTCAATTATGTGGCTACTCGTTCCGTCTCCACATTTGCTAATGATCACACAGATGGTATAGTACAATATGTATGAGGGGAATTGGAACTCGATCTGTCATTTGTTCCAGTTGACATGTGTTCCTCTCAGAGCGTGGCTCTTCTGTCTAGTGAGGACCTCTTTGGAGCCATGTTATCATGTGGTCCATGATCATATGAATGAGGATAATTCCTAGTCTCGTGTCAACCTCGTTAAAAAATGAAGCAACTCCCTTTTCCAAATCGAGTCCTTGATTAAGATCTCGTAAAATCCCAATCGAGTCTTTCCAAGATCTTGAAAGTGAACCTTTATTTCGTCCACCTAGTTGACTGAAATGAAGCTTGGTGGGCATGTACCTCGATATGATTCATTATGTCGAGGGCATGTGAACTTATAACAAACATAGTTTTTCATTTCAAGCTTGTTTAAACATGAAACCAAATCCAAGAAAAGCTCTCCATGGTTCAATCTTTTGTAAAAATGAACCTATGCCCAATTTACATCTCATGATTTCCATTTTTATCAGCTAAATTTTGCTAAATGAGCCTTGGTTGTTTCATTCCATTACCAGCATCTCTTTGGCCAATCATATGATTTCACTTGGTTGTTTATCCTTTCTTGAGGAACCGCAACGATGAGTGGTTTTATTAGCCAACCTCTTGACCAATAAATGTTTTGAGCAATTCCACCATTTATGGAACCAGTTGCTACCCTTTATACCACTCGTTCCCCCAGGAAGAGTCACCCTTAAGCTCTTTTCTGACTCGTAAAAGATGAAAATATTGCTGAGTATTTTTTCCCTTTTGACTCGTAAAAGAGAATAAAATGGGGGGTCTTCTTTCAAGTTCTTTTCCAACCCTTTCAAAATGAAATGATAGTCGAGCTCTTGTCATTTCGAACTCGTTAATGGATACAAAACGTCATGTGCCCAGTATAATTTTACCCCTTTTTTGGCTTGGGAGGCACTATTTATGAAAAAGGTACTCCTTGATTGAAATGGTCAAGTAATTCTCTCAAGCATTGTTTTCTACCTTTTCGGGCTCGAGAGACAAAAATGTACGAAAAGGGACCATGTGGAGTTTTCTTTTACATGTCTTTTTCAAACTCTCTAAACATGAAAAAGATACCAAGTTACACCTTTGTTGGACTCGTTAAACTATTAAACGACATTGGATTCGTCATCATGACAAACATGAGCTTCTCCTTCCTAGGGCTCGTTAAACTTACTAGGTCGGATTCGTTTGAAGGATGAACTTATAGTGCAAGCATATGTTATCCCCTTCAAGATTGCAATTAAAAAATAATCAGGGTACCTGCCAGAAATGGTGGGGGAAAATTTGGAAATCTATTAGTTGTGTCAGTAGCTCACTCTTGAACATGACACTTTTTGCATCGTGTTGGGTTGGGATATCCTCCTTTGTATCGTTGACCTTCTTGGGTTGGGCCATTTATTTTTTCCTTCCATTTGATCTCTGCAGCATCATCATGAC
This sequence comes from Pinus taeda, assembly GCA_000404065.3. Lineage (NCBI taxonomy): Eukaryota > Viridiplantae > Streptophyta > Pinopsida > Pinales > Pinaceae > Pinus > Pinus taeda. The sequence goes on along the minus strand of APFE031625122.1, from coordinate 13,351 downwards.
CACCAATCCATTGGATCCAAAAGATTCCAAACTTCTAGTTGTGTCATCGATATGTTCAAGAGTTGTTCTTCTACAGTTACACTTACCTCTGATTCTTTGTATCATCCAAAATCATTTTGCGTCCTCTTGTTTGGCGTTGATGATGTGGGATTCATTATGGCCCTCCTTTGACATGGTCATTTCCTATCTACTTCAACTCATTATTTGGGAATTTGACCGAGATACTTCCTTCCAATACCTTAGAGCTTGCAAGCCCTAATGGCAAGTTCTTCACACTCGAAAACAAGTTCACATCAATGTCTTTCGATCGAGTGATTTCATGGGTGTTCAAATTCAGTTCCTCTATTCACATTTCGTGGATTGTGTTGATAGTACCTTGTGGACCATTTTCATTATTGGTGGCTTCTCTCATGCTTGTTAACAATTTACATCATTGCCTGGTAATCAAGTGACTTTCTAGCATGTTCGACGTCAACACATCCATTCGCATGTTGTACCTTGATCAGGTCATGTTGGAGACCTTGGAATCATATAAAAAAAGTCTAGGTTACGAAGTGGTGTGACATGGTTATGATGATATGCATGTATCTTTTGGATGGCTGGCTGCGACCAGACCATGAGTTATCATATGTGGTCCTTCTCATTATTGGATGGTTGTGACTATACATTGGTTTCATTATGATCCTCTTTGATGGATGGCTACGCCCATACCTGGATCCATTTCCATGATCATTCTCTGGATGGCTGTGTCCATGCCACGATTCATGTATCATTTGACAAAGATCTCAGTTTATGTATATGTATCTATACTTGCTTGCAGGTTTTCCGATGGCAGAGTGGTTCCTTGCACTGATTCATAAAGCATTTCATCCCTCACTCCAGCTTGGCCTTCACACTTTAGGGGGCCACAACATTCTGTCATTGTCCCTATACTCCCCTTTCCTTAATCCTGGAGGACCTCTACAGTGAACCCCACATGCTTTTCCTTCATGAAGAAACTTCCATTGTGTCCCTCTTCATGACCAAATCAATTCTCTTTTGGACCATTTCCGTTGAAACTTCTGTTTTTCCTAGTTTACAACACTGGCGCGAATGAAATTTGTCCCCCTCATGTCGATGTGCAGAGAATAGAACTATCCCTCATGCCGACCAGAGTGACTGAGTTGTGTTCCAGTCGCACCAATCCTGTTATGGAAAATTTTTTAAACTAGGAGCTGAAGCTTCGTAACGGAAGTCTGGTAAATGGTTTGGCCGAATGGGGTCGAGGATGTCAGTTTTGATCCTTTCCCTTATAATGATGGAACTACCTCAAGGGATAATCCCCTTTCCCATGAGAAGAGGATCCATCTCCCATCCATTTTTCCTATATAAATCTCCCTTCTTCCCAAGCACAATCTAGTGTTGACATTGGTATGCTGATGCTATTTTGGTTTGGAGTAGACAACAAGCTATTACTAGTTGTAGCTATCTAGTTGTGTGAGGGAGAAGTGTGATTTGGTTTGGAGTAAAGCCTAAAGGGAAGAGCCTTAAAACTATTGTTGATTGAGGCCATCATGGAATGCTAGCAGAAGTGTGTGGGAACCTGGTCTTGTCAGAGGAGGACTACAACGTCAAGGCAAATGGTTGTAACCTCTCTTTGATATTAATATATGCAACAATCGATTGATTTACTACATGATTTTTCATCTTACATATTCATGGTTTAATGTTTCTTAACTTGTTAAGTAGGTTGAATTACAATTTGTCTATTATCATGTTCGTTGTTTGTTGTTGTTTACTTGTTTCAGGTGCTTGAAGAAGGAAGCAAGAGATAGCTAGAGCAATCAAGCAAGGACATCATCAAACAGGATAAATGGACTAAGAGGTAAGCCCTCTTAATTGGTTCTAACCTAAGGAAATATTCCATAAAATGTATCTGTTGTCGCTAGACCCATCATTGGGCTAGAGTAATTCGTTTGTGTCTACACTTATAATTTTACATCACCACAACAAGTAACAAAGAGTCTAACAACCTCACATGGATTATTAATGAATTAGAAATACTATTTTACTAAAATGTTCTATGAGGATGCTAATAATGTACATATCATAGGAAAATTCTAACATCTCATTGATTTGATGGTATTGGAAATCTAATGATGACTTCAAATTTAATTGGATCTACTTTTATCCCTACAAAAGATACTTGATGTCATTGTACAATCCCTTCCATTAACAACATATAACATTTCTCATTGCTAACAACTAAGTTAGTTTATATGAATCTTATCATAATAATTTCTAATTTAATCTAAGCTTCATCAAAAGAATTTCCATATACTAAAAGTCATCCATGTATACTTCTACACATTCATGTATCATATCAACAAAGATAGGTAAGACTTGTCTTTGGAATGTAGTTGGTGCATTTCATAAACTAAAGGGGCAGACCTTATCAACATATGTCTGCTAGATACATGTGAAAGTTGTTTTGTCATGAACTTCTAGAGCTATCTTGGTTTTATTGTAGCCACTAAATCCATCTAGGAAAGAGAAATACTTTTTCCCAGCTAATGTATCTAGGAATTGATTAATAAATGGTAGGCGGAAATGATCTTTCAAGGTTGATTTGTTCAATTCTCTATAGTCTCCACAAATTTGTGATTTGAAATATTTTTTGAGAACCACAATTAAAGGAGAGACCCACTGACTATCAAAGATAGGATAAATAAAATCTACTTTTAGTAACTTTTGAAGTTATTCTCTCACTATATCCTTTAGCATTGAATTCATTCTCATTGTGGTTATCTTATAGATCTAGCATTTTCTTCTATGTAGATATGATGTATGCATGTATATGCGTTGATACCTTGCATATTGGTATAGTCCCAGGTGAATTCTTTAGAATATTTTCTTAATAATTGATTTAATCAATCCTCTTGAGATTCTTCTAAATTAGCATTGATATTCAAATACTTCCCAAGACCAATTTTAATAATCTTACTACTAAAAATTGTTATTGAATTCACAAGAAAATTGGTTTGAAAGAAAGATTGCAAGGAATTCATTGTACAATTTTCCTGAAAGCTTTGTTCTAAGAGACTATTTGTAGCAATGTATTGAGTTGTTTCCGATTGCCTTGCAACATCCAAATTGGAGATGAAATTATTGGGTAAATTCTCATCTATTATTTCTTGAAAACTGATAGCTTGAGCAACAAATAAAAGTGGGTTAAATTACTTCTTCCTTTGAGTTTGTTTATTTAAGCCAAGGCATTTGTTCTAATTCACTTAAGGAATTAGCAGGAGGATGAAGTATGACTTGTTTTCTTTCATTACCTCTTGAAAATGTTATATTCCTAATCTACAAATAATAAAAGCATCTATTGTAGCTAGCCATGGTCTTCTGTGAATTAGGGGATGTCCACCTAGATTAGATTTAGGTTGAATAAATAATAATCCTCATGAATATTCCCATGAATCTAAGAATACCACACTAGTACAAATGGGGTGAAAATCGGATGTATATTCATCGGCTATTCAACTCATTTTCGTCAGCTATCTGACACATTTGAGTCATTGGTGGGATTATGTCGAATAGTCGACCCCTCAATAAACATCAAATATTCTACGGGACTAATGTCGAATATATGATGCCAAAGATGGCCAAAAATGTCTTTAATCATCTGACACTTTGTGGTAGGTTTTGCAACGCCAACAGGAGTCATATATGCGATAGGCTAAATGTCGAATATCCACCATGATAGATGTTAAAAACAAGTTTCAACATTTGACGCTTTGACTTAGATATCCAATGCAACATTATTCTAATCTAATAGAATCTAATGGTTTGTTCTGATAGTATGGAGTCAAATTTCCAATGCTTAAGCATTAGATAAGTGAAATTATAACAATTTTGTGCGATGGGAATGTTATGGCGTTGACATTTTGTTCCATCAATACAAATTCGTATATCCAATAGTTTGTTCCATCAGTATGGAGTCGAATATTTGATTGTTTCAACTTAACATCGAATATTTGACTGGTACCTAAGCATTAAAAAAATCTAATTTGATCTGGGGTACTCTTAGACACAAAATAAGTTGTGAATCATTCACTTGATGACTCCAATCAAGGTTCAAATCAAATTCAAAGACTCCATGGGAGGACGAGCCTTATTGACAGAGACATGAAAGGACACTATGGGAAAACTAGGTATCAAAACTTGAGTTTTCTCCAAGATGTAATATAATTTTGTTTCAATTACTTCTTGTCCTTTCTAGAATATATCCAAAAGGATATTCCATTTCTTTCTCCATTTAAATAATGACCATATATCTGTACTTGTATATCCTTCTTTAAAAACTATAGATATACCTTCTTCCTATATTACTAATCTTGACCAAGATCTTTCCTCTGATCCATATGTTGTCCATAACCATCCTTGTGATCTTCATATGATTAAGTCTGATATTACACCTCATGCACATAATCTTGTGCCCTCCAAGACTTAAGAGAGATATAAACCCTTAAGATTGCCAAATACCTTCCATGCTTTGCCTCTAAATAATTACAAATACCTTCCCAAGTTTGATGGAGAATTTGACAACCTTACAAATGAAAATCACATCCAAGCCTTTGAGCATTTCATAGACCTTTTTGAAGTTGATCATGATGATGTTTACATGAGAGATTTTTCCTAGTCATTGCAAGGGGATGCTAAGGAGTGGTTTAGGCACTTAGAGCTAGAATTAATCGGTTCATGGGAGGAACTAAGTGATCTCTTTCTGAAATTTTGGGGCGCGAGGAATTCCAGGGATCAACATATTTCATAGTTTCATGTCATAAAGAAACAAAGGGATGAAACTGTCTCAATGTTCAATAGGAAAATTTTCAGTTTTTATCACAAGATGCATAGAGACATTCAACCTTCTCAAGTCGATGCCATGTTGTGTTATGCAAAATCCTTTCATCCGTATTTGGCTTTCCTTCTCATGGAGAGGAGGTATGGCACATTGTAGCAAATGTTATTGATGCTCAGGAAGTAGATGGAAATCTTCAAGCATGTGGAAAGCTCTTCGATCAGGTTTTGGTTCAAGATTTAGGTGCAACTGAACAAGAGAATCAGTGTGTTCAAGAGAGACTTGGTCTAAATCTTGATCCATTTCATTATGAGTAGAGGATTGATAATATCATGCATTTTACTGAAAATATCAATGATAGTGTTTTTGCATAGAGAAATAATCAATTTGTTGGAGAGCAAGCTGCTATCTCAAATTTTATTGTTGATGATACTTAAGAGGTTTTTGATTTACCTATATATGATGAATATAGAGATGTTGATTTCCAAAAAAAATTAGCAATTTTTTCTCAATAAAAAAGTGTTTAGTCTCAACCATCTATTGAAAACACTCAACCCAAATATCAAAGTTACAACATAAAATATAAGGAAAGTCGTAAGTTAACTTAAAATGTTGTTCTATTGTAGCAATTTTATGAAGATTTTCAGCCTTTTTATTACATCCAATGGTTTGAATTTCATGAAAGCAAGAGAGCAATTCGTGGGCTCATACAAAGTCACATCAGTTTTCATTATTTTGAGGATTCTTTAGCAGTATTTTGGAGTTAGTAAGTACGTGTAAGGTTTTCATATTTTGTCAATAATGAATTTGTTTTCAAGTTTTTAAATGAGTTGCTCTTAAGCAAGGTTTTATTTTTTCCCGTGAGCAAGGGGACATGCAAGAAGTTCAACCAGTGAACAAGATTCTTGCATGGTTGCACTAGGTTTTTTACTTCACTTGATGGAAAAATTCATGGTTGCACTAGGTTTCTCACACCATAGCCTATCCTTCTCTCATTTATGGGAATTATACGTACATAAGAATGCTATCATGATATATGCAGTGGATAAAAAACCTTTCTTAAGCACGTTAATCATCCACAGGTCAACCACTAATCAAACTACCTCCTCTACTCGACTTCGTCCTCATTTGTATGTGAAATATAATACCCAGAAATTTAGAAATCTCTTTATAGCATAATTTGGCGTGGCCTGGTGAGAAACAACAACCATAAGCGTAATACCTTTAAAATACAACATCAGCTAGCCCAAACACTTCTCTCCAATCACGTAATCTCGACAAGTAATTGTCAAACAACCGCTCGAATCGTTGATAATCATTATGGAGGATGCCAACAAGTTTTGCCCACAGTTTCCCAATTGTATAATTATAGATATTTATATTTTTCATTGATAGATATGTAAAATACTCATCATCGTTCCCTTTAATAATGGTTAAAATTTATATATATTTTTAAATAGAACTGTGTCTTCATTGAATTTTTATCATGAAAATTGTAGACAATATGAACAAGGAAACGATATTCAGAGTTAAACGAGTGACCATCATCACATTTCTAAACCACATAGATTTTCTCCAATGCGCAAAATTTAAGAGTCATTTTATCACTATCCTGATTGATGTAATTTTTCTTTGTCATGGAGTTAACAAAAGTGATCATAAATAAGAGAATCCACAATTTCTCTCAGAATTTTCATTTAAATTGTATACTTATCTTGTAATTTTAATGGTTTCTTTGTGCAGTCTTGTCCAAATGTTCCAGTGTTGTCCAAATGTTCCGGTTTCAACATTCAACAAAAATATTTTAAATTTTCATGTTACGACCATCTTCGTTTAATAATCCCAGACTCAGTACCTGCGACAATGGAACCATGATGTCGTAAGCCTAGCCTTCATGCAGCCATAAAGGACTACATCTTTAGTCCTGAATTCAGTACCTACGACAACAGAACCACGATGTTGTAAGCCTAACCTTCATGCAGCGAGAACAGACTACATCTTTGGAATAGTAGCAAGAACACACATGAGAATACACATAATGGAATAGAATTTGGGAAGGAATTCCAACTGGATTTATATTACAATTTATGCATATTTATAGATGGATGATATGGTTGGAGTAGTTGTGCCTACTCTCAACCAACCCTTTTTTTTAACTTTACATAGTTATTGTGTTACTCACATTTACTTAGTACATTATGTATGGTGACAAGCATAGGTCTAAGAGACCCCTCAAACAAGGGGTAAAGGGAATAATACCTTTCTAGGTTGTCCTATAATCCCACAAAGCCTTTGGAAGCCTTTCCAACCAATCCTTTTTAATGTATTTGGATTGTCTTGGTCATGATTGCCTCCAAATTCTTGTTAGTCAATTATCCTAACCATTAGCCTATGGATGATAAGGAGTGGACCTCCAATTCTTTATTTTGTACTTTTTCACTATATCTTCTACAAGTTTAGAGGTAAAATGTGCTCCTTGGTTAGTGATAGTTTCTCTGAGGACTCCAAACCTTACAAGAATGTCTTCAAAAATAAAATTGACTACTTCTTGTTTTGTACCTCTTGCTAGTGCTTTTTCTTTTTCCCACTTAGTTACAGTCAATGCACACTAGAATAACCTTTTTCCTTTTCATGTAGGGTTGATAGGACCTATGAAATATAGAACATATGTTTCAAAAAGGCTCAATGAGGACTTGTGGTTGCAAGGGAATTTCATCAGAGGCTACCAATCATCCCATCCATTGATAAATAGCACAACTTTTGACATATTTCTTTGTGTCCTTAAAACATGATGGCTAGTAAAATCCATGATGAAGTATCTTGTGGGTGGTTCTATTATATGCAAAATTCCTACCATAAGTTTCATCATAACAAGCTTTAATAATTTCTAAAATTTCATCTTCTTTTACACATCTTCTAATTAAAAATTCAAGTCATGTGTACAAAATATCCCCTTTAATCCATGAATGTCTAACAGTTTGTTTGATTATATCTTTTCTTTTGATGTGAAGTGTAGTGGTAATTTTTTTGAAGATAAATAAATTTATATGTCAGCAAACCGTGGAATTTCAATTGATATAGCAAACAAATGTTCATCTGGAAAAGTATCAGAGACTAGAACAATTGAAACAAGATTATTAATGAATTAAAAAGACTCTTTTATTTAAATGTTCCATGAATTGATGATAATAACCTACATATTGTAGGAAACGTTTAACATCTCATTGATTTGATGGTATTGGAAATCTAATGATGACTTCAAATTTAATTGGATCTACTTTTATCCCTACAAAAGATACTTGATGTCCTCATACAATCCCTTCCATTAGCAACATATATCATTTCTCATTTCTAACAACTAAGTTTATATGCATCTTATCATAACATTTTATAATTTAATCCAAGCTTTATCAAAAGAATTTCCATATACTAAAAATTCATCCATGTATACTTCTACACATTCATGTATCAGATGAATAAAGATAGCTAAGAATTCTCTTTTAAATGTAGTTGGTGCATTGTGTTATCTCAAAATCTGACCCTAGAAGGCTGTAGACCAGGAAGACCTCAAGTAACTATTTCAACCCTACTTTAGGCTGAGGCTTAGCCTCCCTAACCAGAGAGGGCTCTCTCAAAGGATTAATGTTTTTGATTATGATTAAGATGGCTAACTCTTGTGAAACGAATGTAAAAATATGAGTGGTGGAAACACAATTAGAAATTATCCATTGGGCTTATGGATTCAACATCATTTCAGTATAACAATGGTATCAACCTTACATAGAAGTCAGGGCATTCAGGATTCAACACATTTAGAACATACCAAAAACATATAGGACCACACAGTCTATGAATGTATACAGGAAATTAGAGCACCATGAGTGAGTTCTAAGTGATTACACATTCATACCACTGCAAATATTGGGAAAAGAACAATACAACACATGATGAACATCGAATCCCTCCTGAGTCCTGAGAAGCAAAGCCAATCTTGTATTACTAAAACAGAGTCTTTACATAAAGCCAAATATCAGAGCTTTTTTCAATAAATTACCAACCCCTAGTACCTTGCTCTCTCTCCTCTATATAGAATTCTTGAGATTCCTCCTCCAGCATGAGGGGAACTCGAATTCTGCTTGCTATGATGACACCTATTAACCTTTAAAACTAACTAATAAATACAACTGACTGCTAACTAGCAGTTTAAGAGACCTAAGACAATTAGGATTCTATATCTACATCATGCTGAACATAGCATTTATTACAATCAAGATTCATTCTCTGACAAGTGGTTTCCTTCAGCTTTAGCCTTGATGGATGTTTAAAGCTCTTTGCTGGCCCTTACTGTCTTATCTCTTCACTGCTGCTGAGAAGTAGGAAACTGCCCCTGTTCTTATGATTTTGGTTTCCACAAAGACATTTGGAACCAATTAACCATGTTGATCTTCTTTAGTTACCCAACAATCCATTTGAGTGCCACGTTCTTCATGTGCTATAAGCCTTTCCCATATACATGTGTGATGACAAAAACTTTCCAAAACTGATTGAAAAGTCATTTACAATACTAGCGGTGATAATTTGTATAACAAAAAGCTTAAAGTTCTTATAACTTCCTCCCGCTTGTTTTGCTCTGGCTGATTGCTTGCACATTGTAAATGATCTTTTTCTGAGACTTCCTTTCAAAAAATTTCCCTTGGCCCCTCAAAATTGGTCAACTGAGTTTTAATTAGGCAGCTACAACAGTTTCGTAGTGCGCTACGAAACTGTTGTGTAATCATAAAACACAGTTTCAATACCAAACTCTGACTGTCTTGAGCTTTCTTTTCTTGAATTGTCTTTTTCATCTGCCCTGAAATTACTAGCTAAATATGGATAGTCCACCATAGCAAGGTTACTGTATGCTAAGCTTAAGCAATCTTGTACTTCCTTTGTGCTTTTGAGATCCTTGCACATGCAAAACTTCTTGCTAAGATTTTGTAACCCTTCATATTTTTCACCATATGTCTCCAATGCTTTCCATGATTGCTATATCACCTTGAAACAGTTCTCACTTTCCTGTTTGAAATCATTGAAACGAGATTGTAGAATATATCAAATGATACAATGTCTTCAAACTGCAATATTGGCGCAGATGAAGCTAGGGAACCTATTGCAATATGTGGATATTTCAACCTCATCCAAGCAGCTAACATTCCACCATAAGAACCACCAAACAAGACAACTGGACAAGCCTCGGTAGATAGGTTCTTCAGCTGTGAGATAAGATAGTGAATCTCCATCCTTGTAGGCCACACTCTGATTGTCATAGGGCATAGACTCTCCATAGTAGCGGTGTTCTGGAAAGATGAGCACAACTCCGAACTGAGGTGCTATGTCCCATATAAATCCATTGTTCATTGCAAACCAGTCAATGTAGCCCTCATTCCCGCAATAAAGAAAGATAGGCCCCATACCCTTGAGTAATCTGCCTGCTTTCATGGTTTCCTCGTAGTATGGTAATTCTATCCCTGTAGCGCACTTTCAAAGCAACCAGCAATGACACAGTCTCAACAGAGTAGTATCCACGATCAACATAGTCGCCGATGAAGGGATAGTTGGTATCAAGAGCCTTGCCACCGATGCGAAAGAGCTCTATCAGATCATGGAACCAATGTAGCATCAGTTGCCTTCCGAACATCTTTGCAAGCTTGTACGCCTCCAGTCCGTGCAAGATCACACAATGAGGTCTCAAGTTTTTCACTGACAGTTAAGCGCAGATTCATGACATTTTGTAGGCGCTGAATGACATCTTGGACCTCGTCTTGCATGCCAAGACAATGAACTCATCATCCTCACAAATCTCCACAACATTTATATCAGGATTTGCAGTTACAATCTGTTTTTCAGCAGGGATAAATTTGTTTTGTTTGAATTCCATATCTCCAATAGCCCTCGCCAAATTTAGGCTTCCATTGATACGTACAGCATGAATGAATCCTCTAGCTCGAAGAATTCGATCCCTTTCGATCTCAAGCTCTGGCTTGTGATCTCATGACAAGTTGTATGCCTGAACCTTTCTTGAGAGGACACAACGGGAATCACCAACATTTGCCACAATAAGCTGATTATTTTGAAAAAGTACAACGCATGCCGCGCTTCCAGAAGTTGGCCCAAAAAAATTAGCATGTGGTCCCTGTTCAAATTCCCAGTCATCTTCTTGATATTTATCTTTGTTCTCTATGTTTCTTTGAGAAGAAGACCAAATAAATCCCTCTAATAAGCCAATGAATTTGTTGAACTTATCCCCAAGTATAGCTAATTTCCTCCAGCCCCTTTGCCCACCCATCATCTCATCCATCCTGTAAAATGTTCTTCGAAGATTTCCACATAAATGACCATTTGTGTAGGCCTCACTCTTCAACACTTGTGAATGAAGATATTTTAGAACCGCCTTCTCATAGATAGTTCCATCAAGTTCCTTTTTCTTAGTGACTTTCAAATTCAGGATACCTGATAAGATGTTTCTGAGATTTGGCACTTGTTTAAGTAAAGGCAGCGTAAATAATTGCTCACGTGGCCCACTTTGAGTTACGCATTCAAGAGCAATTGAGCCAGTGAGTTAAAGAAGCTATATCCACCTTCTTGGACTAACACAAAAGCAATAAGCATCCCAACTGTGTGACCAACGAAAAATAACATAAGAAGAAATGAAGCTTTACTATTGCTACCTTTTTCCAAGATGGCAAAAATTTGCATTCCCATACCAAGCGCTCTTGAGAATATGTGTATGCAGAATGGAACAAGATACAGGATACTCATGAAAATGCATTGGATATGATACCAATGATAGACTAAAACAGAGAATTGACCCCTTTTGACTTACTAACAAGACTCTTATTCAAACTGTTTAGTCTCTAAAACTAGATGAAAAGACTAGACCCAAAACTGACACCAACCCTTTGACAAATTTAAAAAATTGATGTTCAGAATTTAAAATATTTTTTCTTGAGTGATAACAGTGGCTCCACTTGGGATGGTGTGCTCCTGTAGTACGCTAAGAACTCGCAGGTCCAGTGCTTTATCCTCTTATGACGAATGGACAATTGCTTGACAAGCATCTCTTTCAAGCTTCTTGGGCCTTCACCTTGGGCTTAAGCTTGATGATCATTGTAGGAGAAAGAAAACTACGTCTACTTAAAAATGCTTAGTCAATCTTGAGCTTATTTGCAATTTCCTACCTACCTACCCTATCAATTTCAAACTTCTTTCAGCTCAATCAATGTGAAATTTCCAATGTAGCCAATCATTTGTCTTATCTAATATTTGAGTTTTTTGACTGCATTGGAATTCAGAGCAACTATGATATTGTGATGACCACTGCCACTGAAATTGCCTCTGATCTTCATAGAAAAACTAAAATACTGGAGAGTAAAACTCTTCCATGTATTTAGCTATAAGATCCCAGAATACATGATCAGCTTGATGATTCTCGTAACTTTCTGATTGTGCAAACTGATCTTCAATAACAGTGTACTCTTCCTCAATGATGAAAGAGAAAGGAAGCAACACCCTCTCCTTGTGTTCTGCCATAGAAATCTTTTGAAAAGAATAATCATAACCATGAAGACTATATGATTGAATTGGACCTTGTAAACCTTTAATGTCTTTCTCAATGTCTTTAGCAACTTCATTCAAAAATTTCATCTTATCTTATGTCTTGCATTCAAATGATTTTAAATACGAAGACAAGGACAAAGAAAAATTTTGATCTATTTCTTCATTAATATGATCATCATTCCATTGTTTGAAACCTTGAATTGAAGGAGAGTTTGCCACCAGACCTGATCTATCTATCCATTCCTCCAAAAATATAAGCCAAAAGTCTACAAATGACTTAATAGATTTGGCAGGAAAGCTTTCAACCCACTGTTTACATTTCCCTTGAAATGAATCATAGAACAACATATGCAAACATCCTCATGTTTAACTCTAAGAAGCTCGGTAAAATCACAGAAATCTGATATATGCTTCAAAGTTAAACTCAAATCTTCTCCATTGAATTTTGGACCATTCCTTAGAAAATATGCATCCTTGGGAAAATGATTTGGGAAACCATGAATTCCTGAAACATTTATGCATGCATACCTTGAAATAGGAATGGTAGCATCTGGGTCCTTCATAACTTCAGTGGAATCACCATGAATCTATGAATTTCGAATTCTTCAACAATGGAGTCGCCAAGGTAGATTGCAGCCTTGAAAATTCTTCTGAGATCCTGCTATCTTTAGAAGTTCAGTATTTTGTTTTCGGGAAAGAATAATCTTCAGGCTCCCAGAAGACGCACCAAATTGTTATCTCAAAATCTGACCCTGGAAGGCTGCAGACCAGGAAGACCTCAAGTAACTATTTCAAACCTACTTTAGGCTGAGGCTTAACCTCCCCAACCAGAGAGGGCTCTCTCAAAGGATTAGTGTTTTTGATTATGATTAAGATGGCTAACTCTTGTGAAACGAATGTAAAAATATGAGTGGT